>JACXGJ010015300.1:0-13700 GCA_016801105.1 Esox niger | reverse complement strand
GAGTGAAGGAGACAGGGAGGGAGGGAGAGAGTGAAGGAGACAGGGAGGGAGGGAGAGAGTGAAGGAGACAGGGAGGGAGGGAGGGAGAGAGTGAAGGAGACAGGGAGGGAGGGAGAGAGTGAAGGAGACAGGGAGGGAGGCACGGGTAGATGGGAGGCATGGGAGAGAGATTAAGTCAGTGAGGGAGAGTGTCGGGAAAATAGTGTCAGAGTTAAAAATGGATGGAAGGGGGGAGTCAGGGAGGAAGTCAGGGATTTAGAAAGGCAGGAAGAGAGTGGGGGTGGGAGATGGAGGGAGATGAAGACCATGAAGTGTCTGGGGATAACGAGGGTCACCCAGTGTGAAGAGAAAGGGTGGGCGGCTGCGCTACGTTGTCCCTCCGAAGCCCCACAGGGTCCATCTAAAGCAGCAGGCCTCGCTGGAGCTCATGGGTCTCAGTGCAGCTTGTCAGAGGGGAGATTTCCGGACTGGAGGGCACACACTCTGTGCTAATTGGATATTCATTGGCTGCTTGTTTGAATCAGTGGCAGCAGGGTTTAGTTGGCTGCACAGTGACTGTGATTATCAGATGTGGCCCGGTGCCACTTAATATACACCGACTGAGTCTACAAAAGGCAGCTGTGGAGAAAAAGGCGCAGCTCTACAGCCGCAGCAACTACCACTGTTACAAATGTAGGTTCCATTCTTTACACGCGTGATTGTGTCGCTGTTTGAGAATCACTGTTTGAGATTCACTGTTTGAGAATCACTGTTTGAGATTCACTGTTTGAGAATCACTGTTTGAGATTCACTGTTTGAGATTCACTGTTTGAGATTTGAGATGTTCGTGAAACAAAAGTACAATTAGGGCATTTACGTGCTGTGGTTATGCCACACATCTCTGAGGGCTCAGAGAATGCAGGTAAAATTCCACTCTTCTCGATATTATCTAAGAAACTGGATCGAGGGCCTGGCCCGCTGTAGTGTGGAAAGCAAACTGAAGTTTGGGTTTGTCTGGGCCGCTGTGTGAAGGGGAAGACCCCCGTGCCACGTACATGATATCCCATGTTAGAACCAACACAAAGAGAAACACATGTATGCTATTTGATTTTATTTCTGAAGCTGATTTAATATACAGTAGTTTTGCAAGTCTTTGCAAAGGGGGAGACTTCCAGAAACTTCTGTCAGAAGCGCACCAACCCGCACCTCTTTCATCACTCGGCTGGTGGGCGCGAGGTTTTTTAACATGTGAAATGTGTGACTTGTTCATTAATACATTCATATTCTATTTACCCGACGAGTCCACCAAGCGCTTTGAAAGTGCAGAGGACCCATCAGCGTCCTTTTCATCTCCCTGATGACAGTTGTGAGGAAGCGCGTATCAAAGGCACCGGCGTTGGCAATAATACCATTTAGTCCTCACGGTTGTCACTTACTGCCGGCAGATGGGCCAGATTAAACAGGCCTCTGCCATGGCACAGATGAATAATTAATGGGGAGGATTGGTGGAGGTCCAAATACTCCAAGTGACAAGCCACCCACTTGGAGTGGGTAGAGGGGGAAACCTGGAGGGGTTAGCCACTAGCACTTTAAGTGACCTTTCTCACGTCTTCGAGAAAGGAAAGGTTCGTATCCGAATTCCCATCCTTTACTCTGTCGAACCCAACCATGAGCTACACGTTGACCGTGGTCCAGATCAGGACCAGGAACAGGGTCGAACTGGACTGTGTGTACGGACTAGATAAAATCTCAGTAGTACAGCGGCTTAGTGCTTTTGAGGGACCTGTTAGCAGAATGTTGACAATATGTAAATGTCGGAAATAAGCAGCCATTTAGGAGTTGTAGTGTGTGGACAGTATTTCTCTTCTCTTACTGACGTACCTTAGATTTATATAGCCTGTCATATATCTTGATATGATATTTCCTGTTAAATGCCGATACTTTAGTCTAATCAGAGATTGTTTTTTGAGTCACGGTTATCACACATACTGTACGAAGAAAACATGTAGGCTTGTAAGCAAAAAGGAAACAGGATTTTCTTTTCAAAAACCCCTTAGGGTTCTTCTGGGGGAAATCAATCAGTCTAAATAAAATCTGGGATAATATTCAGTTTTTAAGTGTCAGTCTTAAGCCACTGCCATGTGGCTTCCCCTTTCTTACCGTTCACTGCTGTTGGAAGATTCTGTAACATGTGGTGTCCATTCATTATCTATCAGCGTCGGCCAATGGGTTTGAAAACAGAACCTTAACCCCAAAACGTAAGGAACCACTATTCGGACCATGAGTACTTGAAGAAGTTCAAAACCAGTGGGACTCGGGTAAACATGGGTAGTGGAGTTGTGTCTTGCCCCTGCACAAAATAGTGAAGAAGATGGTGGCAAAAGAGAAGTGTCACAGTTTAGGACTTTAAGACCCTGGATGATAATGTATTTTACATTAAAGTAAATATATGTAAAAAAACGAAGTTGTTATTCAGCGGACGCTCCGTTCGGGAGTGCGTAACGGGTGCATTTAGGTATCAGTGCCATGCTCAAGGGCAGAGCAGCAAATTGGTCTATGATCCCTCCCATGGTGCAATCGGGTAAGGACTCACAGCAGAGCCCTTTCAGGAGGCGACTGGTGTATTGTGTCCATATCATCTGCTGGGGATGAAGTAGCTGCTGGCCCTGATGTGGGCACTGGATGTCGTGAGGACCACAGGAGTGACAGCAGGTGGCCCATTCTGCTCTGGCATTCTCCCCGTCAACTCTAATGAGATGTTATGGAGGCCACAGCAATCATCCAACAGTGTCGCTTCACTAGCCCTGGCGCGGTACATGCCCTTCCACCAGGGTGATAATTGGAGAAGTCCCGTCCTTGCATTTGTGTGCGCGTGCATGTGCGTGTTCTGTCTGTCCGGAAGTGCTAGGGCTAATTCAAGGGGTTGGGTTCTCCTGCTCGCGACTACCACGAGAATCCGCTTCAGACGACATTTAGGCTGTAATCATGACGCGCTTCAGCTACAGTACTTGAGTGAAAAATATGTTCGCCTTTGAAAGTAACACCATGAAAAATAAGATTTTTCTCTCCTTGGATTGTGTGTCTCTCGGAAAACCCACAATGGAGTCTTTGCCTCTTTTCCTGCTTTGTTCTTTGTTGTTCCCATATTACTGTCCTATCCACAAAACAAAGGTGAAACATCAGTGGAAGGCGGCGGAGTGATGTGGGCGGAGCGGTAATGTACACAAGCATGCGAAATAACAGCCTTCCAAACGTTTTGCTCCTCGTCCGTTTCATCTCACCGAGGCTCTGAGCAGGTACCGGGATGAGAAAAAAAACAGAACCGTACCTCTTGGCAAGTTTTTTTTAAATCCAAATCCAATTTAGCTCATGTTTCTTTCTCTTCTTCTCACAAACATGAAAGAGTACCTGTGTGCGTGAGGTGCCAGGGGAGAGGCCAGGGTGTTAATTAAGTCCCTATCTGAAACTTTTGTTAATTTGAATAGTTTTACAAGGCTGCAGCGGTCGGGTGTTAATGCGGTGTAGTGGTAGTGGCAGGTGTAATTTCACGGATTAGGCCTGGCAGTGGCAGCTCCTCTCCGGGCCCGCCGGCTCTCCCGTCGACGCTTTGAAGATAACTTTTTCCCATTATCCTAACAATGGCGCTTGGAATGCAACTTAATTCACGCAGCTAACATGAGGACACCGGCACTCTCACTGGAGGGGAGGAACGAAGAGGGGAGGAAGAAGAAGGAGCCGAGGAGAAAAAAGAGGAGGAAAAAAACTTTGGAAAAGAAATCCGAGGCAAAGTTTTTCCGCCTCGTGAAGTGTGGAAACATTCTGGTACACCTTTTTCCCCCGTTGGTGAAGCGCTGACACACACCTCGGTGTGCGGATGCGTTTTATCTGCCTGCCACCCACACGGCCACCGCTCGCTCTCCTCCCGCCTGCCTCCGCTGCAACACTGACAAGCCCTTCAGACTCCGGGAAATGGGTTGGCTTTGAAGTAGAATTGGAGCCAGTAGAACTGTCTAGTGTGTGATTAGCGTGGAAGTAGAGAGCGGTGGGTGCTTCCCCTCGGAGTTGCTCGGCCTGGCCAGACGGAGTAGAGGTCTTCATGGATATACATGGGAGCGTATTTTCCAAATGTAACCCATAATCAATATTACTTATTAAGTCGTAAACAATAATGACATTTTTTTGTATTAACCAGACTCAAAAACAACATTTTCTCTTTATTTTTACAAAGGCTGTTCTCCCAAGGAACGCATGTGCTTAGCTGTATGATTATAACAACATTTTAGTTGACAGACAGGCGAAATTATTTGTTTGTCCTCCTTCTGCTCTTATTTCGAGGTCCTGCGAACGGGTATCCTAAATAAAATCCATTTGTGTTCTATTAAAAAAGCACTTCCCTTCACAAGTCCATGTAATTTTCTGTCCTTTTCCCGCATAATCACTCATGTTCCAGTGAAATGAATCAGATTTGCATGCCAGACCTCAATTAATGGAATACGAATGGTTAATATAAGCTGGCTACTGTAGCTAGCTAGCTATTTGAATTTAGCTGTAATCATCATGATCATGTGTAGATAATTAGCTATTTCATATTGACTCGCAGTATTGGCTAGTTCGATTGCAATACAAACTGGCTTTTGTATCTAATTAGTCTTAAGTATCCGAGTGCAACAATAAGCCAACGCATTAGCGTAGCCACCCTAGGCTGTTGTTACTAAGCATGCCCGAATGTAACACCCTAGCAGGATATTATAACTGTGCAGTCGGTTCTTTCTCCCATTATTTTCATCCATTAACAATGTGTATTTTGAAACCAAAGCAAGAAGGTTATTTGTAACATTACCGATCATTAATAAGAGAAAACCATCAGTCCTTGCAGAAAAGGAAGTCGGACATTCGGGTCATTAATATTAATTATTGTGATTGATAGGTCATAACAGTTCATGTTCTGTTCTGAAGGAGCATTCATAGATATAGATCTGAACTGCTGAGAGAATGTCCATTGTGTTTATCTTACTGTCTAGTTGGACTAATTCAGCAGAGAGTTGGAGCCAGAGACGGGCCTGTCAGATGGATGTGAGAGACAGTGGGGTGGATGTTGAGGTGAGTGATAAAAGGGATATTATAGAATTTTAAACGTTTAGTGTAACATTTATTTTCATGATCTGTGTTGCAGCTTGAATAGTGTTTTCACTGCTGGTCTACGATACGTTATTCTCATGGCTACAAGATATATTCTCTTCAGTCCACTGTTCATATTACATTCCAAAATACAGAACTTTCATATGTGCTGTTTTACATGGCATGAACTGATCTGAACTGCTCTTGGTAGGGAATGTCCATGGTAGTCAAATCAGTAAAATGTCAACATGTGTGAAAGTGCTGGAAAGTGATTTAAAGTTGTTATTCATTCAAGGTATTCTCCCCCCTCTAGTATGACTGAATTTCCCCCCATAAATGAAATTTGTAGACATTTCAAGCACAGCTCTATGCAAGATGGCAGGAACACAAACAAAAATTACAGCATGCGATTTGCAGGAAATACAAACTGTACATTTGAACAGTTCCTTGCGAGCGGTTTCATGCACAGAGAAGGAAATATCAGTTTCATGGGGGACGATTGAAGATAAAACTGCTTTCGGTACAGTTTCCAATTAGGATAATTCCTTCAGATGCTCAAATACGGAATTGAGTGATTTTGAAAAAAACTAAACAACAGGAGAAAACAGGTAGTGTTTAGACAGCCTTTTACCCAACCTGTATTGTTGTACTGTGGATTGTAAAACCTTCAGTTAATGGCTACAAAGAACCCTATGAGTCAGAACAACATGACAGTGATTTGCGTCAATCCAGAGAACGTTTATATACCAGCTCCATCTCATAGGGAAGATAAGTTTGATATTTATGTTACTTCATCACGTGATTCATTCAACAGATTTGAAAACCCTTCCGAATTGGAAAGGTGTGGAAAGCTGCCACAGTGAGTGCTCAGAGAGCATTTAGGGTTAATTGCCTTGCTCAAGGACAGAATTATAGAAGTCAAATGAGTTATTGATTTGATGAAGGGTCTATCCCTGCTAAAGAAACATCACTAACCAAACAATGTGTGCCTACATACTAGAGCCCGACCCAATCGCATAGATCTAGATACTTTTTGAACCTCATCCCTTGTCGTGAACAGAATTTCATTGAAATAATGTCAAAAATTGACGTGTGTATGCCATTTCCTATTCACCCCGGCGTAAGGCAGAACACATGCATGCAAAGTGCTTTGGCCAGACACTTCGTCTATCAGGTGCATGAATTCACTGACAATGTTGTTTACCTGGAAACAAACCACTCAGATGATATTTGGCAAAATTACAGGATAGCCAAGTCTTCAGGCAGCATTATACCGCTGGTGCAATCAAGATCATGTTGTTGGGGGCACAATCTTGATTGCACTCAGTTGGGTTGGATTGGATTGGGGCAGGGTGTTAGCCAATAACTTGTTTCCAACTACACTATCTTAATCCATACTTCAAATTGTTGCTAGCTCATGTTAGCTAGCTAGCATTCGAGGGATGGCGGTTCGGATTAAAGTTTTTGTGCAGTGCTAGATAAACATTAACACCATATGTATTAGAGTGATCCATGTCATGTCTGACTATTGCAGGACTTCTTGTACATGCACTGGCAAGGCATCAGACTGGAGACCAATTACACATCCTGTGGCAGATGGCTGCAGACAATATCTCAGTGCCGAATAAACTTAACCGGTTCTCCTGCAGATTAAATTCCCAAAGCCCTCTCCATCATCAGGACACGTCACTCCCCCACTCAAGATTGAGGGCTCAGCTGTTAGTTTGGCTGAATCATAAAAAGTCTCCCACGATCTCAGGTGGGAGGACAACATCACAGCGAGATCGGCGAGAAGGCAAACCAGCTGATGCGCTATTTGTGGCAGCTGATAAAAAAATCTCCTGACCTTCCTAATCTGGGTTTACGCATCAGTGGCATTGTCCATCCTCATCCTCCATTAGCATCTTGTTTGGATCTGTGCCCGCCATCGGCAGGGGTCAACTTCTGGGCATTGTACAGTCGGCCACCACGTCCCCCCATCGAGGTCCTGCCAGGTACAAGGAAGCACACTGGAGTCCGATCTCAAGCCGTTCAGCACCAGACCCAAACATTCTCATCCAACAGGCACAGGGCAGACAGGCAGCACAGGCCAATCAAGATGAAAACATCTCACCACACGAACAGTGTCTTTCCAAGCAAACGGTCATCTACACAGAATGGTGACACTTGCTAATGACATTGAGGCACTTTCAGTCTTTAAATTGAATAGTGCCTTCGAACTCTGTGTCTCTAGATATACTGTGTGATGCTGTAAATCTGTGTACATCAACTCTACATTCACGTTTATTTCTGTATTTTGAATTTTCAAAAAAGAAATCCATGTTCACGAAAGTGTTACGCCTGTGACGCCCCAGACACAATGAAAGCGACAATTAGCTGATTGGGACAAACTGAGCTTTCAGACATCCTGAAATGTATGCAAATCAATGCAGATGCAAAGTAATGTTGTAATTAGCCATATGGAACCCACAACTGCCCCTCAACTGGAATGGCTGATAGTAGTTGGTCATATTGCTCAAAACCTAACTAGCTTGCTAAGTTGTTCTTATTTTAATTGTAACACATTTTTCTAGTTTTCTTCCAGTTTGCTCCACGACCTGCACTGATGACTTAGACCTAGACCTGCCTTCGATTAATTTCTTTCCAGAAATGGAAGGTCTCGACATCACTAGTAACTGGCAGAAATTAGTCAATTTTACCAAATACAATTATGAACGGAGTGCAACATATCAGAATACAATAAACAGTACTTAAGCAAAGCATCTAATTGAATTCAAACTGAAGTATCTTTAATACACTGGCAATATTTCGAAACCTCTCAAAGTCATTGGAGAGGAGCAGACAACATTCCACAGACCCAAATCAATAGCGTGCAAATGAACTCAAATCAACTGCTAATTCATATAATCTCACATGATTGAACACTTGATTTCACATCACATTCTTCATCAAGTATTGTATTTTAAACCCCTCCTACAATATGTTTTTTGGCATTGGATAATATTGCTTATTTTCATATGTTCATATGATATAATAATTTTCAATGTTATTTTGGGGAATTTATTAATGTTTATTTATTAATATAAATGTTTTAGCGACGTAGGTAAGTGGATTGATTGCTTCATCCCCGTATCAATGCCTAGTCTGCCAAGTCTTTCAGGACAAAGTTTCACCTGCCTTGCTTGGATAGCCACGTTAGCAGTCCAATTTCCTGTAATTCCCTGAACAAGCAACAATCCCAGTACGAATTGATTAATAAGAGATGCGGTTTTATTCCCACATTAAAATCTCATGATTTAAAAAAAAGGTTTTCCAGTAATATTTTCCATCTAAAACAGGCAAAGCAAAACAGTTTTAACGTATTCAGGTGTGCCTGATCAAAGGTAGAACAAGGCAGGTTTATGAAATATGAATGACTGTAAGTCCGGGAGCTCCGAGCAGAGTGGTGGGGTGGAGAGACGAGGAGGTTCCAATTAGGGCCAGTGCTGTCTTACCATCATATGGATGAGAGTTGGAGAGGAGGCGTGGAGAAAGGCTTCCGTGAGAAGTTGAGTACAAGGGAGAACCGTGGGTGAGAGCTGCAAAAACTGTATCGGAGACAAGATACTGTGCAGCATATAGAGGAGAGCATGAACAAAACCAAACCAATGCAGTTTATTACTTAGAATTACATAACCCATGGTCATGTCATGTAATTATTTAATACTAGTTTGATGAAAACATTATGTTTCTGCAAGATGAAATATGTCCCTAAACATCCTGTTTTCATGGATGCACCAATATAAAAAAATCCAGAGCCAAAATGAGCCAAAAATTTCTGAATGCCACTTTAAACAAAAATAGACCCTTTTTTAACATGAGCAAGTATCAACAGCCTGCAGTTCCGTGAATTTATGCTATTGCATTATTTACAGTAAGATAATAAAAAAAAATGTTTGAGTATCCCAAACTTCATGAACACAACCATTTTTTTCCATGGAATATTGTGTAAGAAACATTTTTTTTTAAAGAAATGTCGGCCAATATATTGAAAATGAAAAAATGAAATATCATTAGTAGGAGCCAAGACAGTGCTTGAATGACATTGTGACAAGTCTGTGTGTGTGTGTGTGTGTGTGTATATATGTGTGTGTGTGTGTGTGTGTGTGTGTTTGTCCCAAATTAGATGTGCAGAACTGGAATGCTCCCAGACATTTTTCACGAGTGCAAAATCAAATGTATTTTAAATTTTGTAAAAAAATTGCTTATATGCCTGTGTCTGAGCATTCATTATTTGTCAAGACTATCCAAATTATACACATTTAAAAAGGTGCCAGCCAACACCATCTTGTAGAATATGGCAGTCCTTTCAACCAGCCTCACAACCCCAACCAGGTCCCTCACATCCGGCTTATCTACCTACAAGGTCACCTGAGGCATGTCACCCTATACAACCGATGAAACTCCAGGTTTGGACAGTTACAGCACAACCTGTCAGGAAAAGGTCTCAGGGAAACTCATCCTCTTCGTGCCTGTCATCCTCATATGTGGTTTTAAACGGACTAAAAGCATTTACGGCCTTGTGTGTTGGCAAGCAGTTTGCTGATGTCACGGCTGTGAGCAGAATGCCCGGTGGTGTCCGTTGAGTTACGGTATGGGCAGGCACACATAAGCTATGGACAAAGAACACAATTGCATTTTATCAATGGCAATTTAAATGCACAGAGATGCCGTGACGACACCCGACGGCTGTCTGCCGCCAACACCTCATGTTTCAGCGTGATTAATGCATAGCCGTAAGTCACAGGGGTCTGGAATCAATTCCTGGGAGCTGAGAATGTTCCAGTTTTTCCATGGCCCGCATATTCACCAGGCGCTCTGGATCAACGCCTGTGACAACAGGTTTCAGCTCCCACCGATAACTGGCCACTTTGTGCAGCCTTTGAACATGAGTGGGACAACATATCCACAGGCCACAATCAACAGCCTGATCAACTGTTTTTCTGCAGGAGGCAAATAGTGGCCATGCCAGATACTGACCGGCTTTGTGATCCAAGGCCCTTCCTGTTTCCTAAGATATCTGATATCTGGAATGAGCTGGAAAAGACCCTTGAGGTTGACTCTCTGGCCTCCCATTACTCCTTCGTCTGCTGAATCCTCTATACCGATCTGTATGTGTACTAATGCATTAGAATGATTTGTCTGTTAGTATTCATGTATATGCAATTTATCCACAATGAATATTTAAACTACCGTTCAAAGGTTTGGGATCACTTAGAAATGTCCTTGTTGTCCATGAAAACATATAACCCTATCTCAAAAGAATTTGAGAAGCTGGGTAAAATGTAAAGGACAACAGAATGCAAGCATGTGCAAATCATTTAAACCCTATTTTCAATAGAAAATAGTACAAAGACAACATATCAGATATTGAAACATAGAAATGTTTCTGTTACTTGAAAAAGACTGGAAACGTTGTGTAATGCAAAGAAAAAACAGGTGGGACATCTCACAAGTAATTAAGTCAAATTGCAACAGGTCAGTAATGATTGGATATGAAAAGAGCATCACAGAGAGGATGAATCTTTCAGAAGTAAAGATAGGTGGAGTTAATAGTGAAATAGTGCGCAGGCAAATATTGGAACAATTAAAAAACATTTCTCAATGTAAAATTGCAAAGAGTTTGGGGATCTCATCATCTACCCTACATAACACAGTATCAATAAAGGATCCAGAGAATCCAGAGAAATCCCTGTACCGAAGTGACAAGGCTGAAAACCAATAGGCTCCAGTCAAGCACTGTCCACAGAGAATGGAATAGCGCTGCAAATGTGTGTGATAGCCTTCCTTCTTCTAAATGCCCTCCACAAATCTCCCACACTACCACCACCTAAACACCCTCAGACCATCACAATGCCTCCACCAAGCTTGACAAATAATGTCAAGGACTCCTCCGGCCTCTTTTCCTTTGGTCTGCATCTGATGAATGTTCTTCTTTGTGATCCGAACACCTCTAATTTACCTCCAATAGTAATCTACAACTTTAACAATGTCTACACTGTATCAATTTGATGTAATAAAAAAAGCTTTTCTTTCAAAAACAAGGATATTTGAAGTTACCCCAAACTTTTCAACGGTAGTATGAATGTGTGTGTAATTAAGTTCACCAGGTTGTTCTTAAAAAAAGTGGTCCTCAATAGATTAATTAATAGATTTCCATGATGAGTGTAACTCATTGAAATGCTTGCAATTTGTGTTTATAGTTTTGTACATTGTATTATGGAAAATCAGTTTCACTGTTCTAAAGCTTCCCTGGGGGATAATCTTGCCAGCTTACTGCACCTCTAAAATTTGGAGTTTTTGGGGTTTATGTTCTTGTACGGTATGTTATTGTTTTAACCTTCACAGGTAAGGCCAGACATGTTGGGAATTTCAACTGGAGCATTGTGTAAATGAATAAAACAATATTGTTTTTCTCCTATCTTACAGAGGGCTATGCCATCTTTTCTTACAAGATACAACAATGATTCACGATGCGCCAGACATTAATCGAAGGGCTTCAAGCAGGGCCGGTTCTAGGCATAAGCAACATAAGTGGTCGCTTAGGACCCCAACTGCTAGGGGAGAGGGGGCCCCACTTGAAACAGACATAAATGTGGCCTTGAAATTTGTATTTTTCTAATTCAGGGTAAATTTTTTCTTAATAATTGAATCTTTAGTTTATTTACTAATTCCACAAAATGTATTTTAAATAAAAGCTTGTTATCAAGCCTGAGATTCATACATAACGCTTTCTGTTACAATCGTCTGAGATTCTGATATAAACCCTGTCTGTTGAAATAGCTGGAGTTATGCTAAGGAGATTCAGAAATGACAACTACCTACTGGTCTGAGGAAAACGTTTGCATTACCAATGCCATAATTCGGTTCATATGCATAGATGTGAACACAAAGCCTGCTGCAGCCATTTTCTGGTATCAGGCCAGAAAGCCAAGGTAGTAGATATACCCATTGATTAAAGAATGTAAACTTCAGTATAGATTCTATTAATACATTCTATTAGTACAACCGACAGATATACATTTTCTTTATGGATGTGCCCTTATTCCAGTCATCTGACCTTTGAACTGCTTAATTACTGTCATAGTGTCACTTCCTGACAATCGCTTCTTGAATAATGTTCCATGGAATGGTGATGGTCATAAATGTGTAGGAAGATCAATAGTAACGTGGGATGCACTGGCTCTCTGCTTCGTCACTTCCCAGTGCTGCTGTGAAAAACAGAACCGTCAGTTTGGAATTTCATTCTCATGTGTCACCATTTGTGAAATCCATTCTTTACCTGACTAAAGTGAACAGGGTTAATGTTATATAATGTAAAATCAAAAGAGTGTGGCAAGCGTACGAAAATAGCTCGCAGGGCCTCTCTTGTTCTCTCCTCTCCTGTCCTCTCTTCTCCGGGCCTCTCCTGTTCTCTCCTCACCCATGTCTTTTACTAATACTCTCTCTCTGCCCTCGCTCTCTCCTTATCTCTGCCTCACTGTTTGTGCTCTTTTTTCTTCCCCCACTCAGGCCTCTCTCCTTACCTCTCTCTCTTCCTACCTAGCCCCATCTCTCTCCACACCCAGAACTCTTTGTCTACCTCTTCCTCTCTCTCTACCCAGCCAGGTTATCTCTCTTAATCGCTCTGTCTATCTCTCTCTCTACCCAGGCCCGTCTCTCTATCTCTCTGTCTCTCTCATCCTTAAAGCCTGTTGAGGATATCCAACATGGCAGTAATCTGGATAATCTGGTCCATTACCTAAATTACTGGAGCCAAACATTTTAGTTTGGGAAAGCATCCCAGCAAGTGTTTTGGTCCCAGAAATACCACATTATGGATGCCGTACTTCAACCATAAATCTCTCGGCCGGCACGTCCCATTCCCCTAAAGCCAAGCCTGAATTAGATTTAAGAAAAAGCTTGTGTCATTGATAGCTGTAGCACAATTACATATCAATGCATCCTAAATCTGATCAGTTTCTGGGCTGCTACCTTGTTGTTAGAAGACGCTGAAATGTGACTTGTCAATAAACACGTGGGCATAGTGATTGCTGACCACATGTGATTGGCTGCCTGTCGCCATGTTCCAGTGCCAGAATCAATGACCCTCCAATTCATCAATCGCCCGTCTGAATGAGGGCACAACAAAGCCCATCTATCACTAAGGCTTGGTACATACTACCATCAATATAACTTTTTCCAAAGCTTACAGTGAGGCATCAGGAAGAACAGAGAAGATGGATGGCTCTTGAATCAATTTTCAGAGGATTTGGATAACACGGCTCTGCCTCCACGAGATCATGTATATATGCAAGAAGCACAACTTAATTTCTTGAAGACCAAGCTGGCATTTATTTTCAAGGCTTGATAAAAAAAATCTAATGAGGGGCAGAGACTGAGACACGGTAACTCATCACTTCCCACTTCCCAGCTTCGTCTTTGCTTGCTCTCGTAATTCGAGGATCAACTTGCCCTGACAAAGGAGGAGTCTGAATTTATGGTGGCAGGAGGTGCAAGGTGTTTCGGTGGCGCCTCCTCGCAAACCCCCCCCCCCCCCCCCCCCCCCCCCCCCCCCCCCCCCC
>JACXGJ010015299.1:0-13793 GCA_016801105.1 Esox niger | reverse complement strand
TGTAGACCATACATTTCCTTCTTGTTTAGTGTAGACCATACATTTCCTTCTTGTTTAATGTAGACCATACATTTCCTTCTTGTTTAATGTAGACCATACATTTTGGTATAAAGATTGATAGACAGCTCTTTAGACTAAATGAAATGATGATTACTAATATGCCAATACTGTATTCTTATCTCTCATGTTGTAGCAAGCTAGCCTCAATTAAAATACTGGCATATGGCTTGATTATATATATATATTTTTAAAGAATACACATAAATCAAAGAATTGACAGATTATGAGAGATGAGAAAGATGCGGAGTGGAGCGATGAGAAAGATGTGGTGTGGAGTGGAGCGAGGAGAAAGATGTGTAACCTTCACTCCGAGAGCGATTGCAAACAGCTCAACTCCACTCACATATTCTGCCCCTGAACAACTCACATGGCTCAAGTCGCCAAGAGTTGAAAGATTGTGACAGAAATTGAATAAACCCTGCGGGGTCTAAGTTACAATATACTACACGTATATATACTATATACTATACTATATACAATATACTATACTATATACTATACTATATACTATATACTATACTATATACTATATATACTACACGTATATATACTATATACTATACTATATACTATATATACTACACGTATATATACTATATACTATATATACTATACGTATATTGTAGGACTGGATCACTATGACTCATGGACCGGATTTCTATAACATCAAGACTACTGGAGTGATGAGAAAAACTTACCAGAGGCAGAGATGAAGACTGCTGTTAACCCCAGCACAGTCCACTGCAGGAAATGTGTTCTGGAGATGAAAACAGATACACGTTCTTCACTGCAGTGTAAACAATTAGACATTTACTATAGTGATGCATACAATCCAGGCAATGCACCTTGTTCTGTATGGAGGGATTTTAGGGACTTAAATATATACAGTGCCTTGCAAAATATTCACTTTTACCTATTTTGTTGCATTGCTTTAGTTCAATGTTTTTTAATCTGAATTGTATGTGATGGATCAGAACACAATAGTCTAAGTTAGAGAAGGGAAATTAGAAAAATATATACATAAAACTATTTTTTAGAAATAAAAAACTGAAAATTGGCATGTGCATATGTATTCACCCCCTTTGCAATGAAGCCCATAAAAAGCTCTGGTGCAACCAATTACCTTCAGAAGTCACATAATTTGTGAAATGATGTCCACCTGTGTGCAATCTAAGTGTCACATGATCTGTCAGTACATATACACACCTTTTTTGAAAGGCCACAGAGGTTGCAACACCTAAGCAAGAGGCACCACTAACCATACACTGCCATGAAGACCAAGGAACTCTCCAAATAAGTAGGGGACAATGTTGTTGAGAAGTACAAGTCAGGGTTAGGTTATAAAAAATATCCAAATCTCTGATGATCCCCAGGAGCACCATCAAATCTATCATAACCAAAAGGAAAGAACATGGCACAACAGCAGACCTCCCAAGAGAGGGCCGCCCACCAATACTCACGGACCGGGCAAGGAGTTCATTAATCAGAGAGGCAGCATAGAGACCGAAGGTAACCCTGGAGGAGCTGCAGAGATTATCATCTGTACATAGGATGATAATAAGCCGTACGCTCCATAGAGTTGGGCTTTATAGCAGAGTGGCCATAAGAAAACCATTACTTTCAGCAAAAACAAAATGGCATGTTTGAGTTTGCGAAAAGGCATGTGGGAGACTCCCAAAATGTATGGAGGAAGGTGCTCTGGTCTGATGAGACAAAAATTGAACTTTTCGACCACCAAAGAAAATGTTATGTCTGGTGCAAACCATCACATCATCCAAAGAACACCATCCCCACAGTGAAACATGGTGGAGACTGCAACATGCTGTGGGGATGTTTTTCAGCAGCCGGGACTGGGAAACTGGTCAGAGTTGAGGGAAAGATGGATGGTGCTAAATACAGGGATATTCTAGAGCAAAACCTGTACCACTTTGTGTGTGATTTGAGACTAGGCCAGAGGTTCACCTTCCAGCAGGACAATGACCCCAAACACACTGCTAAAGCAACATTTGAGTGGTTTAAGGGAAAACATGTAAATGTGTTCGAATGACCTGGTCAAAGCCCAGACCTTAATCCAATAGAAAATCTGTGGTCAGACTCAAAGATTGCTGTTCACGAGCACAAACCATCCAACTTGAAGGAGCTGGAGCAGTTTTGCAAGGAGGAATGGGCAAAAATCCCAGTGGTAAGATGTGGCAAGCTCATAGAGACTTGTCCAAACGACTTGGAGTTGTGTTTGTTGCAAAATGTGGCTCTACAAAGTATTGACTTAGTTATGCACATTGAACAGTGAATAGTTATGCACATTGACTTTTCTGTTATTTTGTCCTATTTCTTGTTTGCATCACAATAAATAAAAACATCTTCAAAGTTGTGGGCATGTTCTGTAAATTGAATGATGCAAATCCTCAAACAATCCATGTTAATTCCAGGTTGTGAGGCAACAAAACATGAAGAATGCCGAGGGGGGTGAATACTTTAGCAAGGCACTGTATATATAAACCATGAAATCATTCAATATGAAGGGAAATATATCATTTAAATTATAAATAAAATATTTTTTTAATACAATTTTATGGTGTATTTCTACATTTAACGATTTATTTCGGTCATTGGGCAATCGTTCATTATTGAATCCGTCATTGAATCTGTCACTTTCACCATTCAAAGAAGGAAGGGCGGGCATTACCGAATACTGTTTTTTGATTGGAGCATCGATTTCTTTCTGTGGCGCTTAGGCATTAACGTGGCTGCACCAGATGACGTGATAAGGAAAATGCTTTCTACTGCAGATTAAATTGAAAGATATTAAAATCTTTAGAGATCAAACCGAAGAAAATGCCGAAGAGGTGGCAATGCTGGAGTATCTGTCACACCAGGACATACATTTGATATTGTATTAGAAAACATTGACGAACTTCGACAACAGAATATGGAGCGCTCCGATTGCAATATTGCTTGCCCTGGACGTTGAATCAGTTTAACCGGAATGTCTAATAATGTCCGTCCATATTGTAATATCTTCGGCAGTTTCAATTTAATCTGCAGTGGAAAGCATTTTCCTCACCAAGTCATCCAGTACAGCCATGATGATGCCAATGATTCAATGAAGTAGATTCATCAATCAAAAAACTGTATTAGGTAGAGCCCGCCCTTCCAACTTTAATGGGTGAAAGTGACAGATTCAATGACGGATTCAATAAATAAACATATCGTTAAATATGAAATTGCAAAATAAATAGTTACATGCAGAAATACGCTATTAAAATGGTACATGTTTTTTTATTAATAATTGTGTAATTTAAATTGTATATTTAGCTTTAGATTTTATTATTTCAGGGAGTATATATCATTTAATAAACTGCCTAAAATTCCTCCATAGTTCTCATTCGGTTTTTATCCAATGTTTGGCTCTTATAAATTATGGATAGAGAACCTTCCCCCACCACTCAAAAGTCTACAATCTGTTCATAGATAGTTATATTGCAATCCATTTCAGGTTTAGTCTTAAAGTGCCTTTGCGAGTTCACTAACAGCCTTTAACTGTAAATGTAGCCAAGGTGTTCTGGATGGAATCGGGATTGGACCAAATACTTTCACCAAGAAAAACGATTTAACATGAATAAATAATCATTTTGAGATAAAATATCAATAACCTAACACATTCCGCCTGCACAGACAGAATGACATTTACTTTCATTTTTGACTACGGATGTAATATACGTTGCAACAATGATTTACTTACTTGTACGAGCCCATTTTCGTCAGACGAGATTTAATATGTGCGTGTAGTCAGCTTGAAAGCAAAATGCGGAATAAGTGAAAATCAGGGTGTCAACTTTTTTCACTCCATTGGTCTGACGTCACGGTTACGGTAAGAACGGTTGCGCCAGTATCTTGGCTTACAAGTAGTTCAGTGTTAATGAGCGATCGATTTCACAGTATGTTTAGTTACAACCTAGAGAGTGTTTACAGGGCCAACCAACGCTCTGGCGAGCTTTCCGTTACTTCAAATACGGTACGAGTTCTCATGTGGTCCTAAGGGACGCTTTGTATTACATCTACTGGCAGCGCTTGACATGGGCCGGAACGGCCCGGAACGGCGTACAGGTATTTCATTAGGCAGACAGTGTTCCGGTTTCTTTTTTAAGCAAAAGAGACGTCTGAAATAGGCTACTTTAATGTAACAAGCCTTATTACACATACATTTTGATGAGCGCAGTCTAATGTGCGATTTGTCCGTACCGGCACTTATTTTATCCCAAGTCAATAGTTGTCTACAGGTATAACAGAAAAATCATAAGAATAGTCCACGTCAGCTCAGTTGATACCCATGGCATTATATGTTTCTTATATGTCTTAATTCTTATTTGGTTCATTGAATTACTTACATCTGCCACCAGGGGGCAGTATATTGAATTATTTTACGAGACAATAGTAATTTGACATATATTAGGCTGAGGCCTAGTCAAACACGTTTTAAAACAGTTTCTTTCCCTTTGAGAGAAAAAAAAACAGGATTTTTGCTCATTCTTCAAGGCAAAACTGTGCCAGTTCCTTATTTCCTTTTATGCAATGGTGTTTTTCTGGCCACTCTTCCATAAAGCCCAGCTCTGTGGAGTGTATTTCTAAAATGGTCCTATGGCATTGTGAAATGGAATGATAGTCTTCCTACTTCAAGATCCCTTTTACCCAATACAAATCTCCCAATTCACCACCACCAAAGCACCCCAAGACCATCACATTGCCTCCACCATGCTTGACAGTTGGCATCAAGTGCTCCTACAGCATTTTTTCATTTGGTCTGCATCTCTTAAATGTTGTTCTTTGTTATTTGAACACCTCAGACTTAGATCTGTCTGTTAATAACAGTTTTTTCCAATCTTCCTCTGTCCAGTGTCTATGTTCCTTTGCCCATCATAATCTTATCTTTTTATTGGCCAGTCTGAGATATAGCTTTTTGTTTGCAACTAAGCAAGCATCCCAGAGTCCCTTCTTTAGTGCCGAAAATGAAACAGGGGTTGTGTGGGTACTATTTCAGAAACTGCCAGTTGAGGACATGTGAGGCGTCTGTTTCTCAAACTAGATATTCAAATGTATTTGTCCTCTTGCTCAGTTGTGCACTGGGGCCTCCCACTCCTCTGTCTATTCTGGTTAGAGACAGTTTGTGCTGTTCTGTGAAAGTAGTAGTACACATCGTTGTACGAGATCATACATTTTTGTCAATTTCTTGCATAGAACAGCCTTCATTTCTCAGAACAGAATGGACTCGCAGCAGACAGATCTTTGTTTTAGGCCATTTTGAGCCTGTAAATGAACCCACAATTGCTGATGCTACAGGGAATTCATATTGTCTAAAGAAGGACAGTTGTATTGCTTCATTAAACAGCATAACAGTTTACAGCTATGCTAACATAATTGCAAAAAGGTTTTCTAATGATTTATTAGCATTTTTAAATGATCATCTTAGATTAACAAACACAGCGTGCCATTGGAACCCAGGACTGATTGTTGCTGATAATGGGCCTCTGTACTCCTCTATAGATAGGTCATAAAACATTTGCATTTTCCAGCTACAATAGTCATTTACAATATTAACAGTTTCTACACTGTATTTCTGATAAATTTAATGTTATATTAATGGACAAAAAAGGATATTTCTAAGTGACCCCAAACTTTTGAACGGCATTGTCTGTCAAAGTTACAGTGATTCATTGGTATGTGTGCTAACTGAGGCCTATACGCCGAAGCAGGATTTGGGGTTAGCAAGCTAATTTCAGGTTAAAGCCTGTGTTGTCAGTGTCACAATGGTGGTTCTCTTGTTACCGTGTTACATCGCCATGGTAACATATGCTGCACACCTAACCTGCTCTGGAATTTACAGTCTGCTATTTTTTGCCATCTTTTCTTTCTACAAATTCCAACAGTTATTGCCCACTGCCAGTCTGTAGCTTTGGTGTCCCCAATGTCTGTTGCTTGACCTTGTTTTTATGAAACGCCGTCTTAGAAATTTTCAGCCCTGCCCCTAGGAGCCTGTTTCAAACCGTCCTCGCTGTGCACTTCACCCCAGTTGCTGTTTGCCATTCTTTTTGTAGGTCACTTGATGTCACCCTACAGTTGTTGAGTGACATTCGAATGAGTTGACGATGATTTCGGTCAGTGGACAGCAATGCTTGACCTTGTTCTTATGAATCGCAGTCCTTGAAATTTTCAGAATGGAAGCAATCTAACCCTATCTGTATACCTCTGCCAGTAAAGCCAGAATTGAACCCTTCTTTTCCTCACTCAAAGCTTTTCTTTTCAACTCTTGTCATGCTGAATAGTTATTTTTTTTCAATTTACCTATGAGGTACAACACTGTTTTTGCGATCCAGCTGGTCCTATTGCAAGAGGATAGTGATGACCACAGCAGTGGTTTTTATACCTTTCCTTGTTAAATTAGATTTGGTTCAGGTAAACACATAATCAGTACCTCATTAAGTAAAATGAGGTCTGCCTGTGTTGGAATTTTACAGACACTGGAATGGAATGGCTCCCATAAATGTAGAGATGATGATTTAAGAAATCTTAGGAGAATGTCAGGTTTTTTTCCAGAGCTGTAAATATTTATGAATTAGCTTAGAAGAGAGCTAGAGAACAGGGCATTACGCCTTTTTCAGGGAGGCTATTGTCGATACATGTTTGTTTTGTGTGTGTACTAAAGATTAGAAATGTGATGACATGCCAAATGTTAGGAGAGTTTATATACTCATCTGTGTTTTCCCATGGTGTGTGTGTGTGTGTGTGTGTGTGAGGATGCAGACCTGGTTGGGTCTGTCATAGTCAATCTGATGCTTTGGCTTTTCATTGTCATACTTGATTCATTTCACATTGGGTGACTTGTTAAACTCAGGTTTTGCTTTTGGGACTGTTCAACATATTATTTTTTTTGCAGAACAAACCACACAGTCACTGCTTCATGAGAATGTTAGAGAATAGGTACATCCCAGGAATTCACTGCTGTGTTCCTACCTGTGTGTTTATCTTAAGTGTCACCTTTCAACAAGTTTTTCCACAAGTATTTTTTTTTTTGTGTTTTGTAAGTTATTCTTTGCCCCTGTTGTTTCTTATGGGTCTCAAGTGCATTTCTAGCCTGGGTCACATGATTTATGATGTTGGCGGTTTTTATTGTTAATACAACTTTGCACTTTAGAACCTCTGCTTAAACCACAGATTTGAGAAATCTGTACTTCCCATGTCAAGTTTCTGCTCATTATTAAACGATGTAGGCATAAAGTTCACAAATATTTTCAACATTGAATGTTATTTCATCCTCAACCAAAACTAATATCAGATAAAGGGAACCTGAGTGGAGAAAAACTAAATGTTGATACTTATATTAAAGTCACTCAACTGTACAAAAAAAGACATTGCCCCCAATTGAAAATAAAAACAGGTTAAACCACCTTCTGATGGCTGTTGATCTGTCTCTCCCATTATTATGGAGTGTCACAATGGCTGGGTGTCTAGTGGTGTAGAGGGCGCACCAGGAGCAGGCAGGGGTAGTAGTCTGCACTCTTTTAATAGACAAACACAAAACAACAGAAAAGAAAACAGAGTACTAAGGCAAGACTACTAACTGAAAATGAACATAGGGAAACACCACTCACCACATACATCAGACAACATGGAACACTGACTAATAACTGAGGGGAGAAACATTTAAACACATACTAATGGATTGATTGGGACCTGGTGTGAACAATGATTGACAAGACAAGACAAATGAATGGGACCGGGATGAGTTCATGACTGTTTGAAAGATGGAGAATGCAGGAGATGGCGGAGCAGTCTGTCGCCTCACCGACACATGGAGGACACCTTTTCCATTCAGAACTGCTTTCACTTAGCAACATGAGCAGGTCTTAGAGAATGAATCGAATTTTTAAAGTCCTGCCAAAACATATCAAGTGTCAAAATGAGACATAACAGGAACCATGTTTTTAATCGTCAACATGTCTCTCTGAAAACAACGTCCTACTCTTATCAGAATCTAAAAGTCTTCTGGGAACCGGGTCGAGACTCATCAAGACTCTTTGATTCTATGTAAACTGATCACTGATGATGCAAAACTGGATCTTTTTGGGTGACATGGGTCATATTATGTCTGATGATAACCAAAGCTTGTGTTAGCCCATATTAATGGTCAGAGATGGTGGTGGTAGAGTGATGTTTCCTCACTCTCTGGGTAGATTCTATTGGCCTTAGGTAGTCAGACATCAGGTCCTCTGTGACGCCAAAGCATATTAGTGGATCTGAGTCTCAAGCAGATGGAGAGGACACAGAGGGATGGTTAGATCTACATATTTTTCACCGTTTGGCTGATAGTTGATCATTTAGATTTGCACAGGTGAAATAATCAATCAGGGTCAGAGGCTTGTTTGATGTTTATTCAGCAGGTCACAGAACATTTTACAATCACAGCTCTCACCAGGATTAGTGCCTCTCTCTGCTGATTCCCACCATCTAACAGCTGACCTTAGAGAAGCTGATGAAGCAACGTTCCAGGATGGTCGGTGTAGTACCTTATCTGTCTCCATGGAAACGGAGGAATAGATATATGGTATGCCTAAACAAGGAATGCCAAGCCTCTAGGAATAGTGACAGTTGGATGATACACATACAGCTCTGGAAGAAATGAAGAGACGAACGCAAAATTGAAAATTTATCGGGTTTTCTATTCATGAGTGCGTGTTGGAGTAAAATGAAAACTGTTGTTTTATTCTCTAATGTACTGACAACATTACTCCTAAATTCCAATAATTTTTTTTGTAATTTTGAGTATTTATATGTAGAACATAACAACTTGTCCAAATAACCCAAAAATATGCATTATTTTCAGATCTCAAATAATGCAAAGAAAACATTCATATTAATTGTTCAACAACAAAATACTAATGTTTAACTTGGAAGAGTTCAGAAATCAATATTTGGTGGAATATCCCAGATTTTTTATCAAAGCATTCATACTTCTTGGCATGCTTTCCACCAGTCTGTCACATTGCTGTTGGGTGACATTATGCCACTCCAGGCACAAAAAAATAGTTTCTCAGCTTTGTTTGATGGGTTGTGACAATCCATCTTCCTCTTGGTCAAATTCCAGAGGTTTTCAATGGGGTTCAGGTCTGGAGATTGGGCTGACCATGACAGGGTCTTGATCTGGTGGTCCCCCATCCACACTTTGATTGATCTGGCTGTGTGGCATGGAGCATTGTCCTGCTGGAAAAACAATTCCATGTTGTGGAACATTGTCAGAGCAGAAGGAAGCAGGTGTTCTTCCAGGATAATCTTGTACTTGCTTTGATTCATGCGTCCATCACAAAGACAAATCTGCCTGATTCCAGCCTTGCTGAAGCATCCCCAGATCATCACCAATCCACCACCAAATGTCACAGTGGGTGTGAGACACTGTGGCTTGTAGGCCTCTCCAGGCCTCCATCTAACCATTAGACGACCAGGTGTTGGGCAAAGCTGAACATTTGACTCATCAGGGACGACAACCTTACTCCATTCCTCAATGGTCCAATCTTTATGGTCTTTTGCAAACTTCAGCCTGGCTCTTCTTTGCTTCCCACTGATGAGGGCTTTTTTCTATCTTTGCATGACTTCAGCCCTGCCCCTAGGAGCCTGTTTCAAACCGCCCTCGCTGTGCTCTTCACCCCAGCTGCTGTTTGCCATTCTTTTTGTAGGTCACTTGATGTCATCCTATGGTCGTTGAGTGACATTTGAATGAGTTGACCGTAATCTCGGTCAGTGGACTGACTGTTTTTGCCCTCTGTCAGTAGCTTTGTTGTCCACAATGTCTGTTGCTTGACCTTGTTCATATGAACCTCCATCTTTTAAATTTTCAGGATGGAAGCAACCTGATGCTCACTGTATTCCTCTGCCATTAAAGCCAGAATTGAACCCTTCTTTTCCTTACTCAAAGCTTTTCTTTTGTCATGCTGAATAGCTATTTCTTTTTCAAATGACCTTTTAAGTACTACTTGCACTGTTTATGCCATCCAGCTGGTCCTATAGCAAGAGGATAGGGATGAACACAGCAGTGCTTTTTATACTTATCCTCGTTAAATTAGATTTGGTTCAGGTAATCACCTAATCAGTACTTCATTAAATAAAATGAGGTGCGCCTGTGTTGGAATTTAATAGACACTGGAATGGAATGGCTGCCATACATGTAGAGATGCTGATTCAAGAAAAAATAGGAGTGGTCTCTTAATGTTTTCTAGAGCTGTAGAGCTGTACATGTAACTAACATTCCCTGTCCCCCTATGTAAGAGTTCCTATATTACACGTAAGAGTTCCTACACCTATGTAACAACTAAGAGTTCCTACACCTGTGTAACAACTAAGAGTCCCTACACATATGTAACAACTAAGAGTTCCTACACCTATGTAACAACTAAGAGCTCCTACACCTACAGTGGGGAGAACAAGTATTGGATACACTGCTGATTTTGCAGGTTTTCCTACTTACAAAGCATGTAGAGGTCTGTCATTTTTACCACAGGTACACTTCAACTGTGAGAGACAGAATCTAAAAGAGAAACAGCTCTCACAGACCTGTTAGTTTTTCTTTAAGAAACCCTCCTGTTCTCCACTCATTACTTGTTTTAACTGCAACTGTTTGAACTTGTCACCTGTATAAAAGACACCTGTCCACACACTCAATCAAACAGACTCCAACCTATCCAAAATGGCCAAGACCAGAGAGCTGTGTAAGGACATAAGGGATACAATTGTAGACCTGCACAGGGCTGGGATGGGCTACAGGACAATAGGCAAGCAGCTTGGTTAGAAGGCAACAACTGTTGGCGCAATGATAATCTCCATCAATCCGGGGATCCACGCAAGATCTCACCCCGTGGGGTCAAAATGATCACAAGAACGGTGAGCAGAAATCCCAGAACCACACTGGGGGACCTAGTGAATGACCTGCAGAGAGCTGGGACCAAAGAAACAAAGGCTACCATCAGTAACACACTACGCCATAGGGACTCAAATCCTGCAGTGCCAGACGTGTCCCCCTGCTTAAGCCAGTACATGTCCAGGCCCGTCTGGGGTTTGCTAGAGAGCATTTGGATGATCCAGAAGAGGATTGGGAGAATATCATATGATCAGATGAAACTAAAATAGAACTTTTTGGTAAAAACTCAACCCGTCGTGTTTGAAGGAGAAAGAATGCTGAGTTGCATCCAAAGAACACCATACCTACTGTGAAGCATGGGTGTGGAAACATCATGCTTTGGGGCTGTTTTTCTGCAAAGGGACCAGGACGACTGATACATGTAAAGGAAAGAATGAATGGGGCCATGTATCGTGAGATTTTGAGTGAAAACCTCCTTCCATCAGCAAGGGCATTGAAGATGAAACGTGGCTGGGTCTTTCAGCATGACAATGATCCCAAACACACCGCCTGGGCAACAAAGGAGTGACTTTGTAAGAAGCATTTCAAGGTCCTGGAGTGGCCTAGCCAGTCACCAGATGTCAACCCTATAGAAAATCTTTGGAGGGAGTTGAAAGTCCGTGTTGCCCAGCGACAGCCCCAAAACATCACTGCTCTAGAGGAGGTCTTTATGGAGGAGTGGGCCAAAATCCCTGCTGCAGTGTGTGCAAACCTGGTCAAGAACTAAAGGAAATGTATGATTTCTGTAATTGCAAACAAAGGTTTCTGTACCAAATATTAAGTTCTGCTTTTCTGATGTATCAAATAATTCATGCAATAAAATGAAAATTAATTATTTAAAAATCATACAATGTGATTTTCTGGATTTTTGTTTTAGATTCCGTCTCTTACAGTTGGAGTGTACATATGATAAAAATTACAGACCTCTACATGCTTTGTAAGTAGGAAAACCTGCAAAATCAGCAGTGTATCAAATACTTGTTCTCCCCACTGTATGTAACAACTAAGAGTTCCTACACATATGTAACAACTAAGAGTTCCTACACCCATAGAGATCCTACAGTGTAAACCAACGTAGTAATGTACTCGAATCTGTTTGAAACATTATGTTTGTCATAAAGTATCCAGGATGACTATGTAATTTAATTTTAGAATAGTGTAATCTTATTAAATATTCAATTGTAAATGACAATGTCTGTATTTTATTGAACTGGTATGGATGTATTCCAAACCATCCACCCAGTCTGCTAGATAGATTGCTGTGGCTAACCCTCTTTCCACCCAGATGTTATCTGAGGAGGTTTGACACTGAAATGTGTCATACAAACATATGATTGACACATTAATAAGCAGGTCTGTCATTGTTACACAACAGGAAGATGTTTTCTAACATCTAGGGCTGGTGTCACAGACAAATATTAAACCTGATCATGGATTTAAAATGATCTTAAAACACAAACTGCAGACACAAATTAGATCCTGGACTAAAAAATAAAGCTCTGTGGAAATTCTTCATTGTGTCTTATTCTGTGTCTTTGAAACCAGCTAATAGTTTCTAATATGTCAGTCTATTATCCAACATAGTCTCTAATCTGTAAGTATATATCTAATATATTGTCTTTAATCTGTAGGTATATTATCTAACAGAGTCTAATTTTGGGTATACTTACAAAAAATATAGTATTTAGTCTGTAGGTATCTAAAGTATAGTCTCTAATCTGTAGATATATTATCTAACAGTCTCTAATCTTAGGAATATTTACTAAAAATATAATTTATCACTTTATATTAATTACTATAAATCACTTCTGAAACATGATGCTGAAAGAGCTTATGTACAGATCCGTCTGGCAGAGGAACAAATCTCTCATACCCAACTACATTAAACCGAAGCCAGACTAGATATCTTCCTTCGAAAAGCAGGGCTTCAAAAAGCTGGTCTCTACACAAATGAAGAACTCTAAACACCACTTTACCATTGGACATTTAGCTTTTTTATAAGCCACAATGTTTGTCTTTTATATATATAAAAAACATTTGTTATATTTATTTGTTGTGGGTCAGACAACGGGTCTGACAGTTTAAAATAAATTGAAAATGGAAGGGGATAGTTGTTTGGTATAATTGTGGTGTTTTCGGTGTCTTAAAATGAAAACACTTAAAGTGACCTCATGCTGGCTATTCTGTTGGTCTTTACATAGCTAGTAGCCTACATTGCAATGTGGTCCCATATAGAGCATTGGTTATCCGGATTTGGTCATCTTGAAAAGTATGTATCTTGATCAGAGTGATCCAGTCCAATGTTGCTTTGAAAAACAGACACAAAAGTACGATGGATTACCTGATCCTGAATAGCAAAACATATGATATCCAAATCCGGATATTCTTATCCAGCTAACACGAAGACCGAGTTGATTTATGAAAACGACAATGTGTTTTAAAACAACACGATATTGGCGCTATTCCAACGTGGCTCCAAAGAGAAATGTGTACGAGCTGCAATCTTTAAAGACACAACATTTGGATTAAGTTATTTACCTAAGATAGATGTAAAACATGTAACATTTCCTATGAGATCAGGAAGACAACGTCACACCTGCCTAAAGCTTGTAGCTTTTAAAAACACGATTAGACCCCCCAAAATATCACTGAGGGTAAAATATGGAAAACGACATGTTTGAAACACGATCCGAACAACGATTTTGACGTTTCTCTCTCGCTCTCTCTCTCCGCCTTCCCCGTCTCTCTCTCTCTCTCTCTCTCTCTCTCTCTCTCTCTCTCTCTCTCTCTC
>JACXGJ010015298.1:0-13700 GCA_016801105.1 Esox niger | reverse complement strand
AGTGGGCTTCAGTCTGGCCCACGTGTACCTCAACAGAGTGGGCTTCAGTCTGGCCCACGTGTACCTCCGCAGAGTGGGCTTCAGTCTGGCCCACGTGTACCTCAGCAGAGTGGGCTTCAGTCTGGCCCACGTGTACCTCAGCAGTCTGGTCCACGTTTTTTTCCTGAACAAAACATCTAATTTATCTTCCTACACATTCCTGTCAAAGCATTAAAGCCTCAATAAAAGGACACTGTAGTAGAAGCAAGATGAATGCCTAAAACAACACTGTTGCTTTTTTTAGCTGACATTTGGTACTAATTGAGTGGCATTTTATTACCAGTATGTTTTTCTGCTCTTCAAAACCCTCAAAAGTTCACGGGAAGCTCAGTGTATCACAAGACTGTTTCAGAGTGAGCCTGCCTGGTCACATGACGTTGAGCTGTTTTCCACCGAGTACTAGTCAGACTGCAGAAGAGTTACCATGGTGACGTGCATAGTCCAAGGGGCCATGCTTGGGACATTGTTAAACCACAGTCTCACAAGGTCTCTGGTGATTCGAAAATCAAAGGAAACATTAAAACTATACCCTTCACTGACAGTTTCAGAGTCTTAACATTCTCACCTTGTCTGAGTGAGTCATCCGTTTGCTTTTAGCCCCTCGTCTGACGAAAGCGTTTCCAGAAGCCTTCAGAGAGCTTCCTGTTTGCAATAAAGTTTACATTTTTCCCCTCATTGCATTTTCTCCTCACTCTCTCCCTTTATTTCCCCTTGTCTCGGTCTCTGTCTGTCTGTACCTTTTGCTCCATCCATCCCTCGCTCGGTCCATCTCTCTTTCCAGCTGGCCTCACACAGAGAGCCGCTGTGGTTAAGGTCGATGAACCACACATGACTTTTGACCCGTATTAGGCTCACTTGTTTCCAGTGCTTTCTGGTCTGTTGGAGAATGTCAGGGATGCGAGGAGGGGGCAATAAGTCACTTTTCTGGCTTAACATCCTGATACAGGGCCGGATAGGGCCGTGACGTCAGAACATACTGGTGTTTGCATGTTGTAGTTTCATGTTGTTCGTCCTTAACCTCGTACTGACCCGCGCAGCCCGGGCCGAGCCGAAGAGCTGGGAGCTAATGCAAAGTCTTAGGGTTACGTGCGATGGTACTTATACAGCTGTGGTAAAAAAAAAAAACACCTCTGTTACATTTGCTGATCTCTGTCTCTCTCTGTTTTTCTCCGTCCCCCCAACCCTTCCCCTGCCTCCCTCCCGTTCATCCCCCCCAGTCTCTGGTTTTCCTAGCGTGTCTGGCCGCGGCCGGGCTAGCCCTGAGCGTCCTGCTGCTCTCCACCTACCTGACCTGCACGTGCTGCTGTTGGAGGAAGGAGGAAGGGGAGACCAAAAGGCCGGACTCCTGCTGTGTCTCCTGGATCGCCATCGTCAGTGGACTCGTCATATGGTGGGTCAGATTACCACGTTGCGGGACCCCCTTAGGGCAGCGGGTCCCTTAGGGCAGCGGGTCCCTTAGGGCAGCGGGTCCCGTAGGGCAGCGGGTCCCTTAGGTCAGGGGTCCTGGGGGAATTAACCGGGCCACATTTCAGGTTTGACTTTCCATGTATAATCAGTCTCTGTATAACTGTAGGTTAGTTTGTAGAACCTTGGGAAAACCAACAACACCACTTTGGGGTCTTTGAGTTTTGGAAACCCTGCCGTAGTGTGTCCTCCTAAATCCTACCGCTCACGTCATGGAGGGTTTTGTAGAACACTTGACGTCCTTCGATGAATGTGTGCTACTGCCAGATGGATGAGTCTTGGTTGTATTTGAATTACACATGAAATACAAGATATCCATGGGCTTCTAGACAATTCAACGTATGTATCACCATGTTACGATTTTTCAGTAGGAGAATTTCTTTATATTTAATTATTTTTCAAGAACTGAAAAACCAGACATTCTTTACCAATAATTTGTCAATAACCATTTCAACATATGTATTATATATGTGTTACAGTTTATTTTAGGAGAGAAAGAGAATCAAAAACGCATACACATCCTATATTCCCTCTTGGAATTTTCTCTGCTTATTTTTCTGAAGATTAAGATTCTGCAAATATATTAGCCAAGATTATTATTCACGAAACAAAATACCAACAATAACCTTAAATTCAGCTCAGTAATACACATTACTGTTTTTATTTGGAGAGTTTAGAGTAAAAGAGAAACCAAATCGGATATCCATCCCTCTTTGAATTTTCTCTGCTTATTTTACTGAAGATTACAATTCTGCAGATGTATTATGCTAAATGATTATTATCAGCCACCACCTCCAATGTTCTGTGAATGCGGATATCTTTTGACTGTCACAAACTGGTCAATAATGACTTATTTTATCATTAAAATGAAAACTATATTCTAATGGAGTTATTTAGAATAATTTAAGTGTTGTGTAAATTTCATTTTGTACATCCGTATGGCTAATAGATGAATAGATGTACTATAGGCCGTGTTCTTGGAAATTATTGTTCTTTGTATTCTTTTTTTGTGTTTTATTCCTGTATGATAAAACCTTCAATACAAACACATTCTTATATATTTTCAAATTTGTTGTGCCATTTAAAGCAAACAAATTCTGTAATCCATAATTTCTTTTGACTATTCTATATAGTTTGATGACGACCCAGTAGATGAACTGATACTCTGGCGTGATGGTGATGCTGTGAAGGAGAATGCGTATGCTAATGACGCCAAACAGCGTTCGTCTCTGACACTGTTGATCTGAAAGGCCTGGCTGTTCGAGTGTTGATTGTGAGAATACAGCTGAGCTGGATTAAGGTTGAACTGAAACTCTTAGGTCAGTTCTTCAGGAGGGTAGGTGGAGAACCATATAATGCTGTGGCTCCCGGGAGACTCCTTGATGTGATTACTGACCGTCAGATGTTGATCTCTAGCAGGCAGTCTGTCGTGATGGTGGGAGGGTGATCAAATGGTAATTCGGCCTGAGCGATCTGACCTTTAACCTTTCACCTCCTGGCCATATCCAGGAGGGAGCGCTGAAACTTTTTGTTGGCCCATATGAGTAATAGGGGCTGCTCCGTGGACCGTGCAGTGTTGGAGTTGATTTGGTAACCCGCTCCAAATAAATGAATAAAATAAGCCTAAATAATGTCGGCCCATGACATCTGCTAATTTCATTCTCAATGACCATGTTTTCCCATAGCCCTCTTGTCTGGCCCTCATGTTATCTACACCAGCACAGAATGCACTGTCCACTGCAACACACATCGTGATTAGGTAGGATGGGCTAGTGATGGCTGCAATGGGAGAAATGGGAATGCTACAGTATAAAGCACATTAAACACATTGTTTCCACGTGCTTGTTACAGTACCATTTAATGCATTGTAACCATTACTATAATCCAACAGCGTAGCTGTTAATGCAGGGTTACCAGTCCATCTACCTCTGACCCACGACAAGTCAATGGTAAATGTGATTAAAATAAATCACGTTCTGAGCAATATCGAAATTATTTGCTCCCCTAATTTCATGATGGAATCAGTTGACCGTAATCTGGATGCCCCAGTCTATTACTTAAGAGTTGTCTGGTAGCATTGGTTGAAATATAATGTACTTATTCCATGTCTTTGACAGTTGCCTTCCGACCAAGATGGTTGGATGCTTGGCTCGTATAATCAGTCGAGTCTTTTGATTGGCCGGTTTTCCTAAAATGATCCTCTCATGTCTTGGCAGAATAATTTCATAGTGTGGTGTTCCTGGCGGAGTCAGGGTGTTGGTTCTTTTGGGGGGCGTCGCCACCCAGGGGCAGCTGTAGCCCCTCATGTTAGCACCCGCAGGCAACTGCCACGTTGACAGCAGCTGAATATTTTTGTGTTGTGGGACCTTTCCCACCACTTGAACAAAAAGAAAGGTTCAGTTATAGTGGGGTTATAATGGAGCAGAAACTGGTTGAATTCACTCGAATTCCAAAGTGGTGTTGTGGACTCAATCTGCCGTTTATTAGTATTATTTTTCTGCCATTTTCACATTTCCGGTCCATCAATGAGTCAGATAAATCAGAATAAATAATCTTGAGACAATGCCAAAACCTTTTTGGTAAACAAAGAAATATTGTTTGATTAAAAGTCCCCAAATGTGCCAGTAGAGTTCTGGGGGAAACTACATGAACAGGTTTATCTGTACTAGAGTAATGGAAATGGGAAACTATGGAGAACAGAAAGTAGCTTTCCATGAGCCACTGTAAGGTCTGTGAAACATTGAGGTGGTGAAACAGAAATGTTATGGCTTGGGTATGTGGCAGTAACTAGAACTCTCTCACATGTCTTTTTTGACTGCTGATTGCAGGATAAATGGTGAAGTGTACCAGTCATTATGGTACACTGAAAAGGGGACCATGTACAAAATGTCCCGTCAATTCTGATAACAATTTAATGGTTCATTCAATATGGACAAAAATACCCCCAAATTAAAGCTGACAGTCTGCACTTCAGTAGTAATTGTCTAATTTGAAATCCAAAGTGCTGGAATACAGAGTCCCCCTAAAATTGTCCAACCCATTAGTTTTTTCAGAGACGATGGAAAGAAAAGAGAGTAAAAGGGCAGCAAAGTGGAGGCGCACCGAAAGAATGACGGAGGAGAGTCAGAGATTGAGAGAACCCACTACTTTCTCTCCCTGCTTTACATCCTCTGGTTTTCAAAATGCCAAATTACAAGAACAAAAGACATCCACTCCTTAAGTGCTTGATTGAATCGGTGTCGGGTTGAGCTTAATCTTGTGACAGTGCGCTAAGTGCTGAGGTTGATGTTGTTAGCTGCTCACATTCCTGGGCCAGCCCAGCACTGGTTTGTCTGTTACACATGACCCACTGTGGTGCTAAGTGCTACGGCATGATGCTGCTTAGCTCAATGAGGTCTGTGTTAACTGGTTAATGACTTGGCTCAGGACAACTCTTTGTTTTGTGACTTCATTGTGTCTTCATTTTAAGGCATTTAGTGGAATATCTCTTCTGTAAGCCCTGTCTTTGGAAAATTCTTACGTTCAGAGAATTAGACGGCGTAACACAGGAGATTTTACCATATTTTTTTGTTGAACATCTGTAGAAACATATAGAAATATAATCAAATTAATGCTCTTGTGAGCTGTCTCTGGCTGCATGTGTTTTAGTTTTAATAAAGGTTGTTTTCAACTTTATCAACCCTTATAATCTTGTCTCTGCAGCCAGACTATAGTACATCTGACTTTGTGTTTAAGTAGCTAAACAGGCTCCCCGGGATCCAGATATTTACTCCAATGGGAAATTGGAAGTACAGTATGTTTGTGGTAATTATTTATAAAACTGTATTTTTGGATTAACAGTGACCCCTCTACTACCACAGTTGAATACCCCTCCACTGCCACCGAGTTGAATACCTCTCCACTTCCACAGAGTTGAGTACCCCTCCACTGCCACAGAGCTGAATACCCCTCCACTGCCACAGAGCTGAATACCCCTCCACTGCCACAGAGCTGAATACCCCTCCACTGCCACAGAGCTGAATACCCCTCCACTGCCACAGAGCTGAATACCCCTCCACTGCCACAATGAACGATACCTTCATATGCAGTACCTTATTTTTTGCTGGTATGCAGCCACTCTGGGTTTTGGGTTGGTTGGGTTTGTACCTCCGGGGACCATCCCATTGGTTACATTGAACCAGCAAGGCAGGCTCCAATCAGTGGTTTGACGATAAACACTACTTAAACCCATGTGTGCATTGCAGTGGCTCTAGCTCAGTGCTTCTAATTGTGTTCCTGGGGACCCACGGGGGGGTTTTCAGTCCGGGCAATCACCTGATTCCACGAGTCAATGCATCATCCAACCTTTGTGATATACAGTGTGCAGGGCAAAAATACTAATCCCAGAACAGGATTAAGACCAAGGACCAAATTGGAGACAAATGCTGTAACCAGCTGAGCCCACGGGCTTATTCGCCACCACTGACAGCAACTGCAGACTGACTAATCTACACATCACCTTGTATCGTGAATCAGATTTTATTGTGAAAACCCCAAAATGAATCCTATGGAATGGTTTCAAATCCTGATGGATCTGGTTAAGCCGATGGAAAACCAATTCTCATTTAGAATGAAAACCTGGCCAAATGCATTACAATTGCATGACAAAAAAATGCAGTTACCCATGAATACGATAAAAAAATTGTCAGGTTTAATGGAATAAGCAAGAGCTAGGTTACCGAGAATGAGGTGATAGATCCTACTAACAGTGCATAGATCACCATATGAGGTAATGCTTATGAATAGAAACAGAATATAGTGCAGTTTCTCTTTATTTTAGATGACATATAGTGCATTTAGAAAGTATTCCTACCCCTTTCCGTCACTTTCCCCAATTTGTTTTGTGCTATATTGTTAATATTACATTTTATGGCACACCTAATACACCATAATGACAAATCAAAAACATGTTTTCTTTTTTTATTTGTGCCACTTAAAAAGAAAATAATCTGAACTATCTAGTCTATGTAAGTATTCACACACGTAAATCAGTACTTTGTGTAGAACTGCCTTTGGCGGCAATCACAGCTTTGAGTCTTGGGTATTCCTCAACCTGCTTTGCACACCTGGATTTGGGTCTCTCATTCTATCTTGCAGATCCTGTCAAGCCCTGTAAAATTGGATGAGGAGCGTCGATGAACTGCAATCTTTAGAAGTCAGGCTTTACCTTCAGTCCAGTGCTGTCGTGGCTGCTTAAGTTAGAATCTCCTTTATTCTTTGCACTTTGGATCAGAGATTCTTCAAGGACTTTTCTGGGTTTTGCTCCATTCATCCTTTCCTCAAGCCTGAGCAGTCTTCCAGTCGAACCCATTGCATGGCGCTCGCATGTGCCACTGTAGTGATGGTATTTGCCTGGTGATGAGAGGTACCTTGTTTCTGCGTATCTTAACACTTAGTATTAAGACCTTGGTCAATATTTGGTTCATATTTTTCCTCGTGCTCTCAGTCATGAGTCTATACAACTAACTAATTCGGAGTATGTGGACGAGATTGAGTACTTAACACACTTAACAACTTCTCCAGTTCCATGACCTGCAGGCAGCCTGTTATAAATTAAAGCTGTAATATATAAACTAGGCCTTGTGGCTGAAACCTGTCTATGTGGCAGAACAGGCCAACGTCCCTGCCAGACTTTTGTCAGTACTTATATTTTGCAACAGGTTAGGAAGTTAAGAGAATGAGGTTAAGTTTACATAGTGAGTATAATTAGCAGACTAAAAGAAGAAAGGTTCCCATGTTGGGTGCCGTCATAACCGGGTGATGGAGGAATGGATGACCAAAATAAAGGTGTTTACACTGATCATGGCTATGCTGCTTCAGACACTGGGTGCCCTAAAACATGCACACACGCGCACACCCACACACCCACACACCCACGCACCCACCCACACACCCACCCACACACCCACACACACCCACACACACCCACACACACACACACACACACACACACACACACACACACCCTACCCTGGTGGATAGGATGCGCTTCCGTCAAAACCCCCCTGCTTCACTCTGTCTTCCTCCCGCACACTTCTACATTTGGATCATCCGTCAGAGGATGTCCTGTGTTTAGGTTGCAGTGTGGGGACTGAAGGCCGTGTTAGCCTCTCCACATGTGGTGTGTCAGAAGGGAAGAGGTTGAACCTGGCAACAGCATGAAGGAAGCTAAGAGTTTTGAACCAGTGCTAAGTAGCGGATTGACTGGATGTCTACATGAATTGCATTTATTTGCACAACCTCTAAATAGCGACTTCCTTCAGGCAGAATGTGGAGACATTTTAATTTGACTCTGGGCAAGTAGATAAGTAACCTCATTGTCAAAATGCTGAAATGCCCCTCTAATATTGGCAGTTACTGGGTATGAGGTTTGCTTTGTAATCGTGTTTTATCCAGAACTAAAGTGGTGTGATTGGTCAAATCCTCGACCGTCTTGCGTATCCTGGATTCATACCTATGAACACGTTATTAAAGGGAGGGAGAAGAACGAATGGTCGGAAACCGGAAAGAAACCCTCTGAGTTCCCTATCTGTAAGTTACGGGGATTTGTCCAAAGCGCCGCGACAAAAGCTTGTTCCATCAGAAATGCCATTGTTCCCCAGCAGACCCAGTCGGTGTGTTGTAAGTGAGTCTGCTTGGCACAATGCCCCTCTGTTCAGTCCAGTACGGCCAGTAATGTCCTCTCCTTGGGATCCGCAGAAACCCCCACAACCCCAGCGTGCTTAACCTGTGACCTCCAACAGCATGACCTCACCGGGGTCACATCCTGACGGACTGACCCTGTCCACTTTGGGCTAGGTGCTCCCCTGGGAGGAGGCTAATGTGGTGGGAACATGTGTCCTGTTAATGCCCAGTCTGAGGGGACGCCGACGATGAGGCAAGGGGAGAAGGCTCACTTTGCCCTGGGGGGCTGTGGTTTCCACGGTTTGGCTTGACGGAGTGGCATCATGTCAAAGGAGCCTTTCCGTTCTAGGGGGGGCGGGTGGAGGGGTCCTTTTCCACTGTGGATGGATTCAGCGTCTATGTCGGCTGGGGAACCACGCTGGGGCAGTCTGGCCCGGGCCTAAAGCTTGGCCCGGTGGGAAACATGGGTTTCAGTGTGTCCTGGAAGCGAGTGGGGCGGATGCGTTGTCCGGAGACAGAGGACAAATGAGAAGCAGAGACGGAGGGGATAGAGGACAGGAAGGACTGGAAGGGAAGTAGGAGCGATTCAAAGATAAAAGCTTTAATCTCCATTTAGAGGCCTCTCTTAGCTGCATGACAGTCCATATGGCGTAAAGTAGAGTAGGATTATAGTCTAATTCAGCACCACACTCTCTGGTCCTCCGAGCCAGCAGTTTTATTAAGTTCATACAGAAACAGATGTTTTTAATGATAGGAATGGAAAACAAACAGTTCCATCCCTTATGGAAAACTCGTGGACCGGAAAGTTTTTCAATTTAGCCTCAGTAATGGGGAATGAAGCTGCAATGTGAATGGGAAGAAATGAAAACGGTCAGTGTTTTTTTTAATAGTGTTCATTTCCTCCGTTTCAGCTCTGCTGTCGGCGTGGGCTTCTATGGCAACAGCGAGACCAACGACGGCGTGTACCAGCTGACTTACTCCCTCCACAACGCCAACCGTACGCTGGGCAGCATCAGCGACCTGGTAATTTACCCTCTCCTGGCGAATCGAGCCCGGTGCAAGGTCACTGTTCGATACGGGCAGATGCGGAACCACCAGGTCGCCGTTTTGATGCACGGCTTTCAGCGTCATCCAAATGCATCGCGCTACTAAGACAGGCGTAGGCGTGCGCGCATCTCTCTGGCTGCGGCCGGGCATATCCCGTCACTGCCATCGGAGTGTTGGGTTCGAACACGCCTGCGGCTGGTAAATGCAGCCGTTAACGTCTTTTATCCTGCCTAGGTTTACGTTGGTGTTGAACGTGTTCATCTCTTCAGAATGGACCGCTAGCGTCGGGCCCAGCTTCAGCATGCCCTGTCGTCCTAGCTAGCGTGTAGCACTAATGATGTTATCCAACAGTGTTGGGATCTTCAGAGGTCCTGTCGGCATTACATCTTGTTCCAGTGCTCCCCTGAAGCATTATGTTGTTATTCAGCTCAGCGGATAAAGCCTTGGGGCTTAGCTCACTCGCAACAAAAGATTCCTCGGTTAATGGCATGGTTCATCATCTGTTCCATAGTAGAACAACCCCCGGGGGCACTTCAGCCCCCCCTGGGACCCGGTAGGGGGTGACTGGTTTGGAAGTCCCCCGGGGGGTGGGGGTGGAGGCTTACTGGAACAGATGATGAACACAAGTACAGTCAATGAAAATCATGAGGAAACAAAAGGAGAACTATTTGATGCACTGGACGGAATTAACCCCAAAAGAACGACGCAAATTGGAAATTTAGATTGGCATAGAGTTCACCGAGGAAGAATAGCTGAACACTGTGACTTTGGGCGATTCTTTGATGCTGTCATCGGTTTATCTAGATTAAGATTTGCATCTGAGAGGAAAAACTATTCTAGGCGTAAACAGGTGAAAACGACAGTTGTTGCATGTTCCTTTCCGAGATTACGTGGGACACCGATGGGACACTTGTCTGACAGATACTCCATATACTTACTGAGGCCTAAACAGCGTCTCTCGCGAATTTTGTATTGAGTTGGAATTAGCACTGATGTATGAAGTCTGGTTCTGTAAGTCCTTCCGGCTCTGTATATAATCATAATAAAATGTGATTGGGATGCAACAAAAAACATCTCATACGGGCACTGAAGGAATTCTACTGGCAACAGCACCAATTCGATGAAGTGCACTGTGGTCGTCATCATGTAATCAACATTGTCAGTGAGTTGATGTTCACACATCGCTGTGTGAACTGAATAGTAAATGTTATTTAAATTAAAGAGTTTTTGCAGCAATTTGCTGTATCCTCTATAGGTTGTAGATCGAAAATTAAGATTCAGCATGCATGGCCCTGCTGTTGAGATGCCAGCATAGCCAGATCTATCTCTCGAGGCAGGTATTGTGTACCCTTCAAATGAGGTGGAAACAGAGCTGCACGTCCTAAACTCCTGTTAAATATATGATTACATTAGAAGCAAACATTGATCACTTCCAATTTCTGTTTGGAGAAATACCTCAATGTGCAATAATAGGATACAACATAACTAGTGTACTATATAAATAACATAGTTATTAGAATTGACGCCTTGGAGCCTGACGCCTTGGTGCTGACCTGTTTCCAGCCTGTTGGGTGGGGTAAAGCGGGTGTGGGGTTGGAGACGGGTGATGGAATGGAAATAGGGTGGGGGTGAATAGACTAAGTAGAGTTTTTGGGTCGTGGGGGTGTATTAGGTTGTGGTAGAAGGTTTGGGGGGGGTTATGAGAAGGCGGTTCTAGGCAAAGTGAAAAGCAGAGCAGGGATTAACTCTTAGTCTGTCAGTACTAATGGTGGTTAAGCTTCTTTGACTGTGCGGATCCAGACACATGACTCTCTCCAGACATCCAAATTATTCACAGTCACCTCCAAAATTGTGGGCACCCTTGATATAGATAAGCAAATGAGGCTGTATAAAATGAACAACACAGGTAATAGCATTTTGCCCGAAGTGTATTTGATACATGATTGCTCATAGAAAATGTTAGTTAAATTATTTATTTTTCTGCAATAGTAAATGTGTTAAAATTACAATTATGTGCAATCCTAGGGATTTCTATGAATAAAATATACAAAAATGAAGTATGCATTATAATTCAGCTTTTTTTTAAAGTAATTGTCAGTTCAAATTAACCATATCATGACCATTCATGACTTCCTGTTTTTCCGTGTTACTATGAGGTAACACATGTAAAATCCATTTATCACCTATCCCCATGGGCAAGGAAAGTCACAAATGAAAATAAATCAGGAAATTCCTAAAAGATCTATGCTCGAAGAGACCATATTAACAAAAAGGTTTTTATTGTTCTTATTTCATGCGGGTTTATGAGCGTGTTCAGGCATTCCATGTTGTGTTATGCATGAAAACAACACTTAGCTCTGGTAAATTGGCTATGAACCACACCTCCTTGGGCCTCATTGCTTACATATACATTTAAGGGAAATAGTTAAAGGCTGAATTCCCACCTTGAAAGAAATCAGCGGTTAAGTGGATCAAATAAGTGTGCCTTCTGATTCCCATTTATTAAAACAAAGCTGCATCCACCACTCCAAATAACTTGCAACTCGCCTGAAATTAATTTTGTTATTGTGATTGATGATGATCGTATCGGAGACAGGATGAGGTCAATTTCAAACAGTGTAATTTTGGAGGACCCAAATTCAATGTGGTGATCATGTGACTGGAGTGCAGATATAGTTAGGTCTGGAAATATTTGGACACTGACACAATTTCCATAACTTTGTTTATGTACGCCACCACAATGGATTTGAAATTTAACAAGATGCTATTGAAGTGCAGACTTTCAGCTTGAATTCAAGGGGTTGAACAAAAATATCATATCAAATGTTTAAGAATTGCAACCGTTTTCATACACAGACCCCTTATTTAGGGTCTCAAATATAATTGGACAAATGAACACTATCATATATAAAATCCTTTGCAGGCAATGACTGCTTGAAATCTGGAATGCATGGAAATCACCAAATGCTGGGTTTTCTCCTTTGTTATGCTTTACTGCAGCAGTCTTCAGGTGTTGTTTGTTTGTGGGTCTTTCTGCCTTAAGTTGTTTTCAGCAAGTGAAATTCAGCTCAGTTTGAGATCAGTTGGTTGACTCTGGCCTTTGCAGAATGTTCACTTCTTTGCCTTAAAAACTCCTGGGTTGCTTTCACAGTATGTTTTGGGTATCTGTCAATCTGTTAAGTGAAGCACCGTCCAATCAACTTAGCTGAACTTGGCAGAATCTGAGCAGACAATATCAGGTGTTTTCCTGTCTCAGAATGGGCCTGTCTCAGATTGGGACATTTTCTTGTTATTTCTGACCTTTTGATAAACAGAAGCGTCTAGCATGATTGAGGTCACATCCTGATTCAGAGCATTTTACTCTCATCTTTCACTTCCCTAAATAAAAGGATCTGACAAGGCCACAGGTTGTCACATTATTTATTAAGTGTGCTGAAGTAAAATATTATTTATGTAGCTTTTAAACAGGTGTAACAAAGTGCTTAACAAGAACATCAGAAAGGAAAAGCAGCATAAAAAAGTTTGACACAGAAACAAACACAAAGTAGCAGCCAGTCACCACCCAGATATCCCAAATTAGATTATTGAATATTATGGCATTGTGTCTGTTAAGCTGATGTGCCACTTACCGATTGCAAGGTGCTGCCTGTATCCCAAATGCTGCTGCCGTGTCCATCCATTGAGCTGTGCAGCTCTGACAACATTAGCGCCGTTGTCTGTCATTATGGCCACGAGGTTCTCTACAGTGAGTTCCCATGCTGAAAGCATCTCTCAGGCCCTGTGCATTTATCTCTGACGTGAGATTGACTGGAAAATATGCGGTCTTAAGGCATCTGTTGCACAGCTTCCATTCATCGTCAATATAGTGCAAAGTAAGGCTCAAGTGTGGATCCATCTTGACTCTTGGACTTTCCAGCAAAACAATGACCTGAAGCACAAGGCCAAGTTGACCCTCCAGTGGTTACAGCAGAAAAAGGTGAAGGTTCTGGAGAGGCCATCACCGTCTCCTGACCTTAATATCATCAAGCCACTCAGGGAAGATCTCAAACATCTAATTCATGCAAGATGACCAAAGACTTTGCATGATCTGGAGGCATTGTGCCAAGATGAATGGGCTGCTATACCACCTGCAAGAACTCGGGGCCTCATAGACAACTATTACAAATGCTGTCATTGATGCTAAAGGGGGCAATACACAATATTAAGAACTAAAGGTATGCAGACTTTTGAACAGGGCTCAGTACGCTTCGGATCATGAGGATGATTGGGAAGGAGGAACGGTGGACCTGTCCGGTAGAGGATGAGGGTAAAGGAGGTACAGTGTACCTGTCCGGTAGAGGATGATGGTAAAGGAGGTACAGTGGACCTGTCCGGTAGAGGATGATGGTAAAGGAGGTACAGTGGACCTGTCCGGTAGAGGATGATGGTAAAGGAGGTACAGTGGACCTGTCCGGTAGAGGATGATGGTAAAGGAGGTACAGTGGACC
>JACXGJ010015297.1:0-13706 GCA_016801105.1 Esox niger | reverse complement strand
CCAGAGACGCATAGAATGCTAAATTAATGAATATACCAGAGGATCCCAGAGCCACATAGACTGCTAAAATAATGAATATACCAGAGGATCCCACAGCCACATTGACTGCAAAAATAATGAATATACCAGAGGATCCCAGAGCCACATAGACTGCTAAAATAATGAATATACCAGAGGATACCAGAGACGCATAGAATGCTAAATTAATGAATATATCAGAGGATCCCAGAGCCACATTGACTGCTAAAATAATGAATATACCAGAGGATACCAGAGACGCATAGACTGCTAATATAATGAATCTCCCAGAGGATCCCAGAGGTTCACTGCTAGCAGCATATCGACACCTATCAAATGAGTAAGTGGTATCAGGAAAGAGCCTAGGTCTTTGAGCAGTCCAATCTTTGTAACGTTTTACATTTCATAAGACAATGTCTGGAGGTGATTGAGCAGGTACAAATTTACTTCAAGATACTAGATCTTTTCAGTCAGGTACGAGCATGTCAGAGCCCAGACCTTCCTCCTGTTTCACTTTCACTCGGATTCCCAGATGGAAAAGTGTTATACAGACCAGATATTTTTTGACAAACGTTGATGCCCCTGTCAAACATGAAAGGCATTCCTCAAACCTAAAAGTCTGTCATATGTAGATGTCAATGGAGTTTCCCTCAGTTGATGAAGAAAGGCAGAAGTCCCTGCTATGTATTAGTTGTCTGTGGTGTGGCTCCCCAACTCTCAGTCAAAGCCATTGCAAAGTTCGACAGGTACAAAGGATGGTTCAGTAGCAGGAAGGACATGGACCAAAGGTCAGGGTGAATCTGAACTTGCGTCTAGATATGGATTCTGCATTTTATACTGGGATAATGGTTTGATAGTTCTCCAAGCTGACAGTGAACAACATCACCGTGCCAATGGAGAGATGATGGCAATCCTTGTGCTCCATTCTGAGCCAGCTAAAAGACAACACTATTGAGACAACGTGTGGCAATGTAAATTACAGTGTAAATTATAGTTCAGCTGACAGTTGATTGTAAAACCTTTAACCTATTGTTTATTTAATTTAATCCCAAGATTATTCTATGTCCATAAAATGTACTAAACAGATTAATAACATTGCAAGAGGGGCTAAATTGAAGGTCATATAGATTTAGAGTTAGATTGGATAGTTAGAGTTAAAGTTGTATGTAGTTTGGGTGCAAAGATATTTTTGTTTTAAGTGCCATTTTTGTTTAATGTGATCAGACCATTTCGTCTCGAGGTTTGATGGCTCAAGCAATAAGTAATGGCTACGGTGCACATGCTTGTCTTTTCCCTCTATTTAGGTTCAGTTCACTTGACAGTGATTGGTTGGCAAGTATTCAAGCACAAGGGTTTTTTACATAAAAGCAATCCATTTCCTTAATGTCCTTCTGCCACTTGCTCAACCTTGTCATTTGCAATAAATCTGTCCTAAAGACAATAAAACGCATTGACCGTCAATATCCATTTGAATACTTATTTTGTTTCCTCTCTGAGGTACATTCTCATTGTGAGAAATGCATCTGGAAAAGGTGAACACATCGAATGTGATTTATTGCTGTCAATTTAGGATCAAAATGCTGAAAAACAATTCAGTGTAAATCCACCAGAGGGAGTTCTTGTACCTTTTCAGTTTGCTGCATAATCAGGCCTCACTAAGCTTTCCCTCTGTATACCATGGTCAGCATTCAATATAATTTGCACTATTGTGTAATCTTGTGTATACGTTGTAGATGTTCACGTTACTAACTTTTTGACAATTTAGATCACGTCTATTAGGCCTCTATGCTATTTGGAATCTAGAGGTTTATTTAACACCCATGAATGTCAGATGAATTTTCATAGACCAGTTAAAATACTTTGATACGTGATATCTGCGGTAGAGTAAAGTAAAATCTCATCATTCTGATGTTTTCTTATTTTTACAAATAACTTGTGTTTAACATTTAACCGAAAGCAACCTCTTCAGCAACGTGAGCTTGATCCTCCTCTCAATGGAAAAACAAATACAATGTCTTAATATATTTTGCTGTAGTCTAGGGCAACAGAGCACTGACAGCAGGATGACAGTGCTGACCTCATTTGAACAGGGCCATTAGTGTTTGGATTGGATGCCCTCCTTCGTTCTCCAGAGGGCGGCAAGATCTTCTTTTACAGCTATATGGACACAAACTGCACAGTAAGCACTGTTAATATGACGGTATAAATATATGGTTATCAATAAACAACACGTGGATAAGGTTTTAGAAAAACACATATACATGTTTTACAGTTTTACGCAGCTGAAAAGTTACCAGCATTCTACAATACCACACAGTTTATTGGTGAAGTTATAAACTCAAATGGGTTTCGATATAGATAATAGTTCATTGTTACAGAGCAATAAACATTCACATAATATGGTCTCTGTCAATCATGGTTTTCAGTATCAGCGGAAAATACGCTCAAACTCAGTGGGTAGACCATAACCGGTATAGCATACGTCCTCTGTCACAACATTCTGACAGGAGACGGGATACACAAGGACAAGTGACAAGATGGCCTATTGCTCCATGCTGACTCCATGCGGCTTTGTCCTTGAGTCTCTGTTGATGCAGATGTTGTTTGTCGGGGCCCAGGTGGAAGGGTCAGCTAGGTTAAACCACCCACGTCTTTCCACAACACTGTCCCATGAAAACACAATGGGTGATGGACCCATGGAGAGGTCCTATTTGTTGTCCAGTTGTTGGACCCTATAAAAGGACCAGTGTGTTTCCCCATCCTGTCACAGTACTTGACCCACTTGGAGTCGTGATCATCCTCTTTGGGTTGTGCAGTTTGAGTGTCAATCTCAATCTCCCTCCACGAGAAGATGCAGGCCTTCGCTGTCGCTGCGCTCTCCATTTGGCTGTGTTTGGGTGCCACTACTCTAGCAGAGTCCCACAGCTCACAGCACTGCAGTAAGGACTTTCTAAAAGATCATTCTTTGTACAGGTTTATGTTTTCAAGTGCTATGTGTAAAACCCTGTAATAGTGTTGTATTTTATAGATGCAATACTGTCTTCTAACTTTTACACATGATCTCAGAGTCAGAACATCTGTAACTGTTGTCTTTGTCCTCCAGCATCACCAAACATGACTGGCGTCCTGACAGTGGTAAGTTGCTCTCTCGTCCGTACAACCATTGTCAGTGTCCAGGGTTAAGTAAGGAAACTGAGGCTTTTCTGTAATACTTCTGTATACTTCTGTATACTTCCACATCCAAAACTGAGATGTATGAAATAGCTCCACTGATCTTTCCTTCTAAAATAACTCTGTTGGCTAAATGTTTTGTCAGTACTGAATTGCATCACATATCATCTCTTTGATGATGCCTCTCTTTCTGCCTTGATAAAACAGATGGGCCTTAATGGAGGAGAAATCAAGGCAACTGGACATTACCACTACGACACAACGGACAAGAAGCTACGTTTCACTGAGAGCGAGATGCACCTCAACAAGAGCGAGCATCTGGAGGACTATCTGATGCTGTTTGAAGAGGTAACGCTGAGAATCAACACAAATACACACGTCTGTCCAAGATTTCAGTGTCCGCCCAGTGGTAGAAATAGGTCTTCGTACGGTGATATCGATTGCATTGCTGTTACATACACTGTGGCAGGCTTTTGATAACCGAGTTCTCCTGCTCCGCTGCCGTCTGTCTCAGGGGGTCTTCTACGACATTGACATGAAGAACCAGTCCTGTAAGAAAATGTCTCTACACTCTAACGCTCATGCTCTAGACCTCCCCGCTGGTGCAGTGCATCAGGTTGAGCTGTTCTTGGGGAGTGACACTGTTCAGGAGGAGAACATTAAAGTGAACATATGGATGGGGTCCATACCAAAGACTAAGGGTGAGTATAATGAGCATTGGGAGTCACAATGTGGGATTTGTGTCAATGGAACATAATGCTGGAGGTGACAACATTGTGTAACACAATGGTTCCCATAGTGATATTGGCATTTACATCTGTCTGTCTGATCTTCAGGCCAATATTCTGTGTCCACTACTGTGGGAGACTGTCTACCACTCAGCACCTTCTACACAACTGACTCCATCACACTTCTCTTCAGGTGAGGAATGTTTACTTGACATTTTTGTATTGTATTCTGTACATCTAAGATCGATTAAACCTCCTTGATCAAGGTCAATAAACTTAATTAGTAGTAATTTTACGTAGAGATTATGCACATATAAACAAAATATCACATATCCAGCCCAAATTCGGAGGTTTAAAAAGTAGTTTGTAATTGATAAAATACCCTTTAACAGCTTTTTAAAAAAGTGTGATAGCCAGTTGATTGAATAGAGTGTTAATGTGGTTCTGCATTTCAGAGTCTAGTTTAATTGTATGTCTTTAGTCATTGAGGAGATCTGAACACTGATCTCTGGAGAAACAAGTGTATTGAACCTTTTAATTATTATATTACATTTTTGGAAGAGAGGACAGTCACTCTTCTGAATTAGATTTAAATAGTTTTTTGCAAGGCTTTTATAGATAGTGTGAATCAGTGGGAGACAGGTGGAGACACAGAGGTGAGGGTCAGAGATGGGTTTTGAACCCAGGTCTCCAGCAGGGAGGCGAATATGTGCATGGAGATGGGAGTTTTTCCACTGGAACACAACTCCGCATGTCTTGAACATTTAATTGAAGGAAACATCATTTTGGGCACAGAATTACGTTGATTAGAACGTTGCATGAAGAGCAGCATCGCAAATCAGTGGGTCAAACGGACGTGTGCTACGTGCCTTAAACGTGAATGCACTTTCTCTTCTTCACACAGTAATTCTCAAGTGGTCACGGAGGTGAAGGACCCTGAGGTGTTCTCTCTGCCTTCCTTCTGTGAGGGGGCGGAGCTGGAGGACACTCCCAAGGGCCATCACAATGACTTCTTCAGTCTATTCAACACTGTCTAAGACAGCGGCAACAGGACCTCCAGCCCCAACAAAACAACAGCGTGGCCAGCTAATCCACATAGACGTTTCCCTCGCTCTGATAATCACATTTGGGTGTTTCATTAGAATCTCTTCTCTACTGATAGACAAGAACTATATCATAATATACTTTCTTTGATGATTCCCCTTTCAAGACATTGCGTGAAGTTTGATACGATGAAAATGGAAAAGTTAACAGAGCATTTTAATGTAAACTGTGCGTTTGAACAGGGCAGGTAGAAGGGGATATCATGTTTGTACTTTAAACTATTAATCTGTTAATGTAAGTTGCTAATGCATAGGAGGTCTGCATAGGCAAATGAGATAATAAAAACTCAACATCTTTTCCAGTCTCTAAATGTATTTTTTATTATCCAAGTCATACACAAAAAAAGAATATCTGATATTCTCTCTCCCTCTGTCTCTGTCTCCTACTGAAAGTAACTGCAGCCCCATAGGTGCTGGCCACTGTAGCCCACTGGTTATTTGCTAGCCTCTTGTCTCAGGAATTAGCCGTGCCCTAGATCGGCAACAATAGTCTCAGTGTATTTGTGTCTGGCAGAATTTCTGAGGTTAGGAATTCACAAAAACAATTCACATTTGTGCACAAGGTCACTCATGGGCCACTCATGGTTTAAAGATACTTATATGTGATACTGGAAAATGCAATACACTCATCAAACCCAAACAAGCAGGGTAACAGTGAGAAACCTATCCGGGGTGGGTTGCTGAGGGAGACCAGGTGGTGTTACCAGGGCTGGGATAGTGTGACTGATCGGAATGATGGTAAATAAGTGTCAAAATAAGACCAGGTACAATGATCTCTAACTACACTGCAACATCTCACGGAGAACAGACAAGCATCACGATGCATGGATAAAAGCAAACCTTAGTAAGACCTACAATATAGTTTGGGTAGACCAATTATATGAATACAATACTTTTGTGTTAGAAATGTTGAATCTTCATCTATGGATCTGTTTTCAATTGTGTACAGTGGGACTTTTATTTCACATTTCTGTTGTGAATATTCATAGATGTTACTTCATAATCTCAGTTTTACATCTACAACTTTTTCACAAAAGTTCTGTGTAAAATGTAACTGAAAACAGAATACAATGTGCAAGTCATTTAAACCCTATATTACATAGAAAATAGTAGAAAGACAACACATCAAATATTGAATCTGAGACATTTTATTGTTTCTTCTGACATTTTATTCTTGCCTCTGGTCCAAAAGTTGGGGCAGAGGCAACAAAAGACTGGAACAGTTGTGTAATACTAAAAAACTAAACCTGGTGGAACAGCTCACAACTAATAGGTCAGTAACATAATTGAGTATTAAAAAATAATTCCTGAGAGGATAGTTCTGTCAGAAGTCAAAGATTCAGAGAATCTGGATGAATCTCTGTATGTAAGGCACAAGGCCAAAAACCAATATTGGATGGTCATGTTCTTTGAGCCCTCATGCAGCACTGTCTGCATTAAAAACAGACACAACTATGTAAAGAAAATCATTGCATGGGCTCTGAAACACCCCCGAAACACATTGTCTGTGAACCCAGTACGTTGCTGCATCCACAAGTGCAAGTTAAAACTCTACCATGCAAAGAAGAAACCATAAATTAACAAGATCCACAACCACCGTCGCCTTCTCTGCGCCAGGGCTCATTTAAGATGGACTGAGGCGAGGTGAAAAACTGTCCTACGGTCTGACAAATCAAAATATGAAATTATTTTGGGGAATCATGGATGCCGCATCCTCCAGAATAAAGAGCAGAGGGACAATCTGGCTTCTTATCAGCACACAATTCAAAGGCCAGCATCCATGATGGTATGGGGGTGCATTAGTCCACATGGCATTAGTGACGTGTGCATCTGTGAAGCAACATATTCTGCCATCCAGACAAACTCTTTTTCAGGATGGGCCTTGCTTATTTCAACAAGACTCAATAGTTAAAAAGTCCGGTCAAAAATACAGGAAAAACACAGGTTAGCATTGATAATCAAGAATGTGGGAAAGAGTACAGGGGATTGAGACTGGATATAGATGAAAGACATTGTGTTTGGGAAATGTCAAGGCTCTTGCTACAGTATCTCACATAAGGACTTATTAGTCTTGAGGCAGGCCAGTATAATTTTTATGAGAAGAAAAACATTCAAAATCAAATCATTTTTAAGAGGCAGTATGTGCTCCTTGGCCACTGGCTGTGAAAGGGGTGGCAAAAAGTGTCCCTGGAAAATGCGTACAATGAAAGTATGTGCTAATTTGTGTCCCAAGTCATCACAGTATATATCACTGAGTTGACCTCTATTGACTGGGATTTTTCAAAACTATTGTTATGTTCACCAGTTTCTGACCAATTAATTGGCACCACGCAGTAAATGAATTCATGGTATAGGCTAGACAGTGGGGAAAACACCATTCACTATTCTGTATTAAATGCACGGCCATGCATTATTTTCATCAGTAATAATGCATTATTATAATAATGCATTATTTTCATCATCTTATTTCTGTAATTCATTTGGTGGCCATGGATGCCACGGGGCATTGGTCGTAGACAATGGTCTGTAAACACTCCATTGGTTTGTGTCATAGCTGTGCGTTGCTACGGTCACGTGTCGACGGCTTCTATGCCTGCAGGACATTATTATGCCAATATGTGGACATCTAGACCTAAAGCGTTATGCACTTTCAGCTAAGAAACATTTGTGTTAATTACAAGACAGCGTAGTCGCTCTAGATCGTTTACAAAGCAAAAAAAAATAGAACTTCCAAACCTTTTTTTTGGACGATTCATCTATTTTAACTGGACATCCCCTTTAAATTGTTATTTTACGTTGAACCATGGCGATTGCACATGTTGCTACAGAATACGTTTTTTCAGACTTTTTATTGAAGGATCCAACCGAATCCAAGTACAAAGGGTTGCGCCTGGAGCTGGCTGTAGACAAAATAGTTACCCTAATCGCGGTTGGTCTTCCTTTGTTACTCATCTCCCTCGCGTTCGCCCAGGAAGTGTCAGTAGGTGAGTTGAATGTCTGGTAGACTCTCAGAACACAGGCCAAAAAAGTAATTTATAAAATGTCATCAACCCAATATTGTTTCAGACAATATTATTTAATAATAATAATAATAGGCGTATACTGAATAGAAGAGCAGACTAGCGGTTTCTAATGGTGCACAAACGCTATCTTTATATTTTTAATTCCTAAAGGTCCATTACAGTCAAACATTATTCATTAATAAAAAAAAATCATATTTTTATTGCTAAGACAAACACGAATTTCTTCTTGAATTCTCATTAAATAAACACGTCCCTGGTTTGTTCTTTGTGTGCTCCATTACCCTTAACTTCCGTTAAGACCACGTCTGTCAAATAAACATTGTTTTTGTTTTGCACCGGAATGCTAAGCACAATATTTGAAAATTCAAAGACAAAATTAGTTGCTTTATTCAAAAATATGCGTTTACAAATTATGATCTTGTATTGTCAAGTGTGTGGAGAGATGGCCCTTCAGCGCCGCCTGCCCTAGCAACAGTTGCATTGTTGTTCTGATAATAATGATTATACAACCTTGCCGAGCTCTGCGTCCTAAAACTTTTCGCGGTAGGGTAACTGTTTATACTGAACAGAGTAAATGAATAGAACTGCAATAGATAGGAAACGGATCATTGTATAAATAAACTACAGAATTATAAAGTTACATGGGCATTTATTGAAAGCTTAATGCTTAGCGGCTTATGTTGGTCCATTAGTCTTAACTGCTAGTGCACATGCACTACTGCAGCGTGGGTTTCATTGCAGCAAAAACGCTTTCCCCATATTCCCGTCCCATAATACATCACATCCCTGGAAAATAGTCACATTTAAAGTTGATTGCTAAGTTATGTTTCTGAATTGGCAGTGTGGTATCAAGCTTGTTCTCAATTCCATAACAGACTGATAATGTATTGTACACATGGCTTGCTGTATGTGTGCAGGGATGGGCAGTATTTGTGATACATGTATTTAAAATATGTAATTAAAATACAAAATAGTATTTTGTCATTTGTATTTGATATGGTTGATGAAAATGGCATCGTAGGCTATTTTGTATCAAAATACTTTAATGTTTTGTATTTTGTATTTTACAAATACTGTATAATACTTGGTGAAAAGTGTACATGATGACATCATAAAATTGCTGCCCCTGATTGGTGCCTACTCAGAAATTTGCTCAGACTTGTTGAGATAAGAAGAGAAAATTGATCCATACCCAAAGAAGGTCAAGTTGAGAAAGGTGTAGTTTACCAGCTTTCCATCGATTTTAGGCATAAATTGCTACATTTTCCCCGTTCATTTTAAGTACTTTCTGATTATGTTTCTGGCTACATTTAAAATCAAAACATATTGATCATTTTATAATTGTTGAGTGCCAAAATGTTTTTTTTCAACTTCCAAATAGGTGTCCAATGATTAATAAATAAATTATTGATTGCTAAATTATTGTATCCTAATTGCAGGCCTGGTTCCACAGGGGGCAAAAGAGGGCATTGCCCCCTCAGAAATCCTACAATGTGATTCTCTGGATTTTCTTTACTCATTTTGGTTCTCATAGTTGAAGTGTACATATGATGAAAATTACAGGCCTCTCTCATCTTTTTATGTGGGAGAACTTGCACAATTGGTGTCTGACTAAATACTTTTTTGCCCCACTGTATTTATGATCAACAATCAAATGATTTCTTACTTAGAAACTATTTGTTATGAATAAAGGGGCAATCAGTGGTCTTTTTTGTCATTGAGTCAGTGTTGCTGATGGGACCTTCATTACCAAACACCAAGAAACTAAATTAGTATACACTTATGAGTCATTAGCGAACCATTAGTTAAACATTAAACTCTTAGTTACTTTAAAAGTAACCTTCATCTGGGTGATCACAGGGATGTGTGAATATTCGATCTTTTAACTGGTTGCATTTGCAGATTTATCACATAACTCGTTAGGCAGAGAAAAGTTGTTGCTTTGAAACATTTTCTACTTAATCAACTAAGTCAGTGTACCGGTGAAGGGATAGATCAAATAGGCCAAAAGATGGAAGGTTTGGGAAACGATTTCATGTTCCCTTGTAAAAGTATTTTAGGAAAATACAGTCATTTATTGTGATATGTGGTGTGGTTGCTGTATTTTGTTGTTTATTTTGATACATTTAAAATTAAGGTATTTAGTATTTTATTTTAAAATAAATTTTGAAGCGTCCTTGCCCACCATGTGTGTGTGGCCATCTCAGCAACATATTTAATCTAAATGATTTAACTTGTGGATGTGTAATTCAAATATACTGTGTATGTGTAATAACCTGTATAATATAGTTAGCAACTTGAATGAAAACATTTCAGTTATATGAATAACTTGTTTAGTTACACTGGTGTTATGGTCAAAGACCAGCGTAACTAGTGAAGTTATACGGGTGTAATGGTCATATACCAGCATTACTAGTTTAGTTACACTGGTGTTATGGTCAAAGACCAGCATTACTATTCTAGTTACACTGGTGTTATGGTCAAAGACCAGCATTACTATTGTAGTTACACTGGTGTTATTGTCAAAGACCAGCATTACTAGTCTAGTTACACTGGTATTATGGTCAAAGACCAGCATTAGTATTCTAGTTACACTGTTGTTATGGTCAAAGACCAGCATTCTAGTCTAGTTACACTGGTATTATGGTCAAAGACCAGCATTAGTATTCTAGTTACACTGGTGTTATGGTCAAAGACCAGCGTTACTATTCTAGTTACACTGGTGTTATGGTCAAATACCAACATTACAAGGTTAGTTACACTGGTGTTATGGTCAAAGACCAACATTACTAGGCTAGTTACACTGGTGTTATGGTCAAAGACCAACATTACTAGGCTAGTTACACTGGTGTTATGGTCAAAGAGCAGTATAAAGACTCTTTGCACTCTCGAGTGGGCAATTCTAAAATAATTCACCAATCCTTTTTTGTCTGAATGTAGGTACTCAGATCAGCTGTTTTGCCCCTACAAACTTCTCATGGCGCCAGGCAGCTTATGTTGACTCCTTTTGCTGGGCAGCAATACAAGAGCAACAACCCAGTGTTGATGGAGTCGAGGGGGCCCCCTTATGGCTGCATAAGGTATATACCCTCCTTTCCCCATGCAGATGTGCTGACTTATGGCAGACCGGTATCAATATGGGACACTGAGGTAGACTGTGTTCAGAGACCAAGGGAGAGTCAATCACTGTGAGATTGATCTCTTACATTATTATTCAGAAGGGTCTTATTATTATTCAGGAGGGTCTTATTATTATTCAGGGTGGTCTTATTATTATTCAGGGTGGTCTTATTATTATTCAGGAGGGTCTTATTATTATTCAGGGTGGACTTATTATTATTCAGGATAGTCTAATTATTATTCAGGGTGGTCTTATTACTATTCTGGATGGTCTTATTACTATTCTGGATTGTCTTATTCTTATTCTGGATAGTCTAATTATTATTCTGGATGGTCAAATTTTTATTCTGGATGGTCTAATTATTATTCTGGATGGTCTAATTATTATTCAGGATGGTCTTATTATTATTATGGAAAGATCTAACAATCATTCCCTGCTGTCAATAAATTATAATCAACGCTGGGGAAAAGGAGAATTTGCATTAAAATTCTGGTAAGATTTTCTTGGAAGGTTATGAATGGGTCCAGGTGTTTTAGGTTGGTTTACTCTTTCGTAAGGGAGCTCCCACAGGCCTTATGTGGGTCACACCAATGTGCCGTACTGTACCCCAGCCTTCTGTATTTTCTAGTCAGTTTATGTTGACTGGTCAATGTTCTGGTCCTCATTTCAAAATAAGTCATGTTTTTATTATACTTTCCTCTCTCACACTCTTTCCTCTCCTCCAGTTCTTCCCCTACATACTCCTGCTGGTGGCCATCCTCATGTACATCCCTGCTCTATTTTGGCGTTTCACAGCCGCCCCCCACCTCTCCTCTGACCTGAACTTCATCATGGAAGAGCTGGACCGCTCCTATAACAGAGCCATCAGACTGACCAAGAATCTGGCCTCATCAATAGGCACCAAAGACGTCTCTGACCAATCCCCCAGGTAAAAACTGCACTAGGACATGATCACACCTAGCTGTTAATCCTCTTCACTGTTACTAGAGATGTCTAGACAACATGTCAAATACGTAACACTTACAAAAAGGTACTGTAGATTAACTTTTCAATTTATATGGCAACAGGAATCGCATATATATTGTATATTTGTACATATATGATATGTACCACCACCCTGAAATTATGCTCATGTTTGTCAGTGGAAAGATATTGTCTAAAATACAAAAAATACATTGAACTCAACTGCATCATGTGAGTGCCGACCCCATTATCTATACATCTCTACTATCTGAACCTAAACTCCCTGTGGTGTGTTTTCTATACATCTCTACTATCTGAACCTAAACTCCCCGTGGTGTGTTTTCTATACACCTCTACTCTCTGGTGTGTTGTCAGCGTCCTGGACCTGACAGAAGGCTGCTTTAAATACCCCCTGGTGGAGCAGTACCTCAAGACAAAACGGTTCTCCCGCTGGCTGGTGGTGAAGTACTTGGCATGTCGGGTGTTGACTCTGCTCACCCTGCTCCTGGCCTGCCTCTACCTGGGATACTACATCCGCTTGGCCTCCATCACAGATGAGTTTGTCTGTGCCGTGCGGACCGGGGTTCTGAAGAACAACAGCGCGGTGCCGGCGGAGGTGCAGTGTAAGCTGGTGGCAGTAGGGGTGTTCAGGCTGCTCAGTTACATCAACCTGGGTGTGTACATCCTGCTGGTTCCCCTGGTGGTGTTCACTTCCCTGGGCCCTGCTCGACAGAGCTCCCGTTTCCTCCGGCCCTATGAGATGCTACCAGCGTTCGGAGCTCTGGACCTGCACACCCCCTTTTACAACGACCTCAGCGTGTACCTTCTCTTCCTGGAGGAGAACCTCAGTGAGCTTAAGTCCTATAAGTGTCTACAGGTGGGCAACAGCGCTAGAATAATTACACACATGATATTGTCATATACATTACCTGTTCAGTCATGTGATACAGTTATGTACATTACCTGTTCAGTCATGTGATACAGTTATGCACATTACCTGTTCAGTCATGATATTGTCATATACAAAGACAAGCAAGAGTTACCATATGTTCTTATGCTCCAACTAAGTGAATAACTGAAACAACAATGGACTAGAATATATTACACTGTCAGTTTTGGCTAGTCATGGTCACACAACTATGTCAAAGTACACACAGTTGTGTGTGAAAAGCACAAGCATGGTAACAATGTTAGCGCTGTCATGAAAACAGGCATGTTTACATACATTTTTGCAATAGACTTGTGACTACACCCTGAGAGGATTAGCTTTAGGCATCAGCATGTCTGTTGAATACACCCTGAGAGGATTACCTTTAGGCATCAATCAGCATGTCTGTTGAATACACCCCGAGAGGATTACCTTTAGGCATCAATCAGCATGTCTGTTGAATACACCCTGAGAGGATTACCTTTAAGCATCAATCAGCATGTCTGTTGAATACACCCTGAGAGGATTACCTTTAGGCATCAGCATGTCTGTTGAATACACCCCGAGAGGATTACCTTTAGGCATCAATCAGCATGTCTGTTGAATACACCCTGAGAGGATTACCTTTAGGCATCAGCATGTCTGTTGAAT
>JACXGJ010015296.1:0-13706 GCA_016801105.1 Esox niger | reverse complement strand
ACACACACACACACACACACACACACACACACACACACACACACACAGACAGAGAGTCACGCTGACCTGGCAACCGCCTTCACGTTGCTGTTGTCTCGTTCTCAGATCTCTCAGGTGTGCCAGCTGTGCGCCCAGTCTCCCAGGCTGTTCACCAACCACGCCTCCCAGCTGCACACCCTGCTAGTGAGTATCGGCGATGTAACCGCTGTCTGACCCTGTAATGGGGTCCCACAGCTGACCAACCACATGCCGTTCTAAACTGAATGTCATCGGTAGTCTCACGCCTGTCGTTGCCTGTGTCCCAGGGGCTGTACTGCATCTCGGTGAACTGCATGGACAACGCGGAGGCCCAGTTCACCGCCGCCCTGCGGGTGAGTGACGTGAGTGTGCCCACTAAGATCCCTTTTGGAAAGCTTCCCGACGTCTTCGTTCTGTTGGTCCCGGGTGAGCTAACTGAAATACCTGTGCGTTTCACTCTCCCAGTTGACGACGCACCAGGAGCTATGGGCGTTCATCGTAACCAATCTGGCCAGCGTCTACATCCGGGAGGGCAACAGGCACCAGGAGGTCAGAGGGCATTTGGGTTGCATTCAGGATCACTGTGTTTATGTATATATGAATTGAATATGAATATATTGAATGTGATTCCCATCCTTGCTATAATGTATTTTCTCTTGATAATAGCTTTATAGCTTGTTGGAGAGGATAAACCCAGATCACAACTTTCCTGTCAGGTATGAAAATGTGTTTGTTTTCTTACCAATTAATTTTGCCAACTCAATTGGGGTCTTGTGACTGTGATGTTGGAATATCCTGTTCCTCTCCCGTTCCAGCTCTCATTGTCTGCGAGCTGCAGCGTTCTACATCCGTGGCCTCCTCTCGTTCTTCCAGGGACGCTACAACGAGGCTAAGTAAGTTGACCGATGGCTCACCAGACTCTGGTAGAATCAATTTCCAATTCATCACAATAAAAATAAGAGTGTTGCTATATTGACATCTTGATTAACTTGATCAAAGACATTAAGACACAGATGGCACAACATAACTTGCAACTAGACAAACACAACGTTTTTTGGTTATTGGGGCCAAGACCCAAACAGAGAAACTGACTGCATGCAAGTATGATATCTGTAGATTTAATAGTTTAATTTTGACATTCACAAGTCCATTTTCACTAAAGAAACATGGCCAAAGCGTCTATGCCAAGACAATACTTGAGAGATGAATGCACCCTTTAATCACTAAGAAGCTTGACAGACGGATGAATGTTTAATAGACTTTTAAAGCCCTACATGGCAAAACCAAAAATCTTTGCTCAGGCTTCTTTCACCCACTGTGTTTCTGTCCAACACGTGTTCTTTAGAAACCTTTATTTATCCCTTTTTTTTTCTTTCTTTTTTTTAACTTATAAAGCATCTTGAAATGCATTTTTATGTAATAAAGTTGCATAATAAGTCAGTATGACTTGAAAGCTTAAGAGCACAATTGTGAACATGAAACGACATCAAATGTGTGTGACTGACTGTGTGTGTGACTGACTGTGTGTGTGACTGACTGTGTGTGTGACTGACTGTGTGTGTGACTGACTGTGTGTGACTGCCCCATTAGGCGCTTCCTGAGGGAGACTCTGAAGATGTCCAACGCTGAAGACCTGAATCGTCTGACCGCCTGCTCTCTGGTACTACTGGGACATATCTTCTATGTGCTGGGGAACCACCGGGTGAGACACCTCTGGGCCTTGTAATGCCTGCAAAGCCTCAGTATTGCCACGAGGTCGGACTCCTTCTCAACTATTCATCTGTCTCGGTTTCTCCAGGAGAGCAACAACATGGTGGTTCCAGCCATGCAGCTGGCCAGCAAAATCCCAGACATGTCAGTCCAGCTCTGGTCCTCGGCTCTGCTTAAGGGTAAGACGACCGCTGCGTGCGTGCGTGCGTGCGTGCGTGGGTGGGTGGGTGGGTGAGTGAGAGATGTACTGACTGACACTCTTTTCCTCCCCATAGATCTGAACAAGGCGTGTGGAAACACAATAGACGCCCACGAGGCAGCTCAGATGCACCAGAATTTCTCCCAGCAACTCCTGCAGGACCACATTGCTGCATGCAGCCTCCCTGAGCACAACCTTATTAGTGTAAGGACCCCTCAATCCATGGCTCTGTCTATTCACCGCTCTTCAAAGAATAACCTCATTAGAATAAGAGATCATCATGCAGTGAATCATTCAATCAATTGATGTATCTGTCAATTACTATCAATGTCTATCTGCTGCACCACGGTAAATGCTTATCCATGTACAAATGAGGAACGAATGACAGTGAGCCATTTCTCTGTTTCAGTGGACGGATGGACCCCCTCCGGTTGGCCAGTTTCAGGCCCAGAATGGACCCACTACCAGCCTGGCCAACCTGCTCTGAGCACCACCTGGTCATAGTAAAGTGGGAGGGGAGGACAAAGAGAAGGGGAGGACTCTGATCGGCATACAGCCTAGGGGACCGTTGGTGTCCAACATTATCTGGCTTTATTGACATTACCATGTCAACGAGCAGAGTTAACCAATGCAGAATCGGAATACTACCTAGGCTACATATTTTATATGGAATTCTATAGATCATACCTTATTCTTTCACCGGTAGGATTTTTTAGTGGGCGGGTGGTGGGGAGTGCACAGGGGATAATGTCTTTAGGGGGTGACATGAAAGAGAGTACAGATCACTGATCTTGCACCTACCTCAGAGAGGCTGCCACTGGGCGTTGCATTAGCAGATACTAAATAACAAAAAACGTGTACCATCTATAGTAAAATCTCAAATCGAGGGCCCTTTATCTAACTTCAAGTTTTTTACCGATAACCACATGGCACTCAAAGACACTTATAAGCTACCTATAAGGTAAACTATCTCCCCCTGACAAGAAGCTAGCTTTTTGGTCTAGCTGGTGGTAAATGGTTTAAATTAAATTTCTGACAACAAGTTAAATAACAGGTTTTCACACACTGTGAAAAGACACCACCTGTACTCTGAGCTCCAGGCAGAACAGTAAACCTGTTGGAATAGGGTCTCTGGGACACTGGAGCGACATGAGGCAACTTTAACATGTTCTTGAGTGGCATTGCATTAGATTCATATTTTTGTCTTTTTTTTTTTTAACTTGATAATCATTTTTAATTGACAATTATTGGGGAAATGTTTGCACCATTTTTTCCAGTAGGTGATAACTCAAACTTTACACTTTACTTGGTTATTTTATTCCTACAAATTTTACCTCTTGTTTTTTTCCCTTATGTTTGGTACCTTGTATCCCTCACCACCCCTCACAAAATGATTGTCCCTATTAAGGCTACTGTAGTACCCATGGCAACCAGACTGGGGTACTGCAGAGTCGTGTTTGAGCAACCTGTTGGTGAAAGGACACTCCAACTTGTATTTTAATAAACTTGTTATCAGGGTTTGTCCCCTAACAAATGTATCACCAAGAATACCACAGTGCGTATTTTCTAATTCTATTTAAATGTCATCCTTTTTTTATAACGTATCACAATGCAGACTCTTATTTTAGCAACCATGTTGAAATGATACCTGTGTGTTGCAAATATTTACCTCTTTATTTTTAACAAATTAATCAATTTACTAGAGTTTGTAAATTTCACTATTTATATACCACATTGGACAATAGTTTCACTATTTTGTTGATTTTTGTGAAGATATGGCAGAAAATGTATGAAGTGTATTTTTATGTTTCTTATGAATAATGGTTTAAACATGGAAGTTCTATGTTTGGTCAGTTGTCAAACAAAATGCAACAACTATGACAGCCTTAAGTCGGTTATTTTCAAGTCTATGTTACACTGTGGGTCATTAGGGTATTTTAATACTGGTAATGTTTTTAAATCCTCTTTTTCCCTCCAATTCATTTTCAATATTTTTTTTTATTAAAATTGAAAATGGACATTAAGTATCAGTTGCATCAACTGGCGTTCATGCTGATCTGAAACACTCCCATTTACATACAGCATCATCCTGAACTTGTATGTCACAGCCCATGATTTCCCAACTTGCCGGCAGAGAGTTGCTGGAACCATGGGTGTCCGGGGTGGTCAGCTAGGATCCTTCCTGCATCTCTTACTCTGGAGCCTTGTACGGGCTTGGTTGGTGGTAGACAGCCAATGACTTTTCCTGCAGTTCAGACAGCGAGTTGCAGATAACCCCTTCGGTGGGCAGACTCGAACCAAAGCCATAGGAGGAGTCGGGTCCGGAAAATACGGTTCTTATGCAAAGCCGGATCAGAATCCCCCTCGCCTGTCACAAGTGGTACGTCATTGGTCTTGAGACAACCATCTCCAAGCTCTGTTCAATCCCTGTACACTCTGTGAAAACCGCTTAAAATACACGTGGACATGTTCGTTTGAGGGCGTGCTTATGCTTAATGCATACAGGGAGATGTGTGAAAATGGCTGACTGAGACCAATCAGTGATGGAATTGTCAATTTGAATGTTAAGGCAGTGTGATTGGGCATGTTTTTGCAACGTAAACTGGCTCTGCAGCTATTAATCAAACCTAAATGTTTGAATAATGTGTAAAAAAGGGAAGTCTCTAGATGTCCCAGTGACCTAGTCTCACGCCGTACCCTGTATCTGAGGAGTTTCTACACAAATTCTAATACTTATTCCCTATCAATCTCTGAAGACTTACTTTGATACTCTCTGTCTTTACATAACACTATTTTGCTCAACTGATTTCTTCCTGCAAAGCTGCTCCAATCAAAGACACAATTTAAGACATTTGAGATTTATTCTATGGTTTGGACACAATAGTCATTGAATAAGTCTGTTAATTCCCACCAACCACTGATACAGGATTACATATTTTCTTCCCCCTAATGATGAAGGGTAGTGTTGTGGCAGTGTAATCTGATCCTACATCTGTAGTTGGATGTATGTACTACATCAGGCCAATGTGAGCCAGTTCTGAGATCAGTTCTTCAGAAACCAATCACGTCTTTGTCTGATTTGCAAACCCAAGTCCGTGACCCTGCAGTTTAAAGTAAACAAACTGAAGATCTGGGATCAGATAACTTATCAAAGTCTTAACTGTTAGGTAAAGGAGAATATTTCATTTACCTCAGACAGCTCTATTAAAAGGGCAGCAGAAAAACAATATTTCATCACATTGCTTCCTCAGTGTAATGAATGCCAATAATTACCTTCCAATTGTTTATGAAAAGAGATGCTATAGGGAGGAGAGAAAGACTGAGATATTGGGGAGGTGGTGACTAGCCAGTAGCCAAATGATGCTTATTAGGTAATAGGTGTCTTAGCAAAGCAATGAGAAGGAGGCCCTAGCCACTTCCTGCCAAATAGTGAGTGGGGCTGATCGTGACAGCAACGGCTACTTCCTGCTTTGTTACAGTACTTAATGGGGATTAAGTTGAAGCTGTCATGTTGTTACTGGCGGCCATTACCTCATGCAGGGAGAGAAGGGAAACCACGGTCTGTGACCAGACTACAGTGAAACTAATGCTGTCTGAATCTGAAATTAGGACGTGGTTCTTTTCTCGTATCGATTGATAATCGTGTATTGTCGTTGGTGAATATTTAAGAGAGCATTCATATTTTCACATTTTGACATCAAAGACCCATAGTTTCACACTCAGTTTAGAACAATTGGGCGGTCTAACTGTCTTTGTGATCCATAGTATGGGATAGTCTCAGCTCCTAAGCCACAACACCCAGGCAAAAGTAAAAAAATGATTGAGACTATAACTGAACCAAGGGGGCAAAATCCCAGAACAATCCATGAGCCAGGACACTGTTGTTTACAGGAAAGCTAAGGCCAGGACTACTAAATTGGGAGATTTGACTGAACATCCAGGTGGGAAAGGGTTCTTTTTGCTGGCATCTTATGATAAACCAGCACATTTATACATTGTGTTTATTTACCAGATGATGTTATACAGAGAGACAAGACCATTAACTGACAAATAATTTATTCTTTCAGATTCTCTCCCCTGACTTGCTCTGCTGTTTCTTCCTGCATTTTTATTTTACCCTGCCCAAATGCAAATAAACCTGACCTTAGATCAGTGTTAACACCATCCTACTTACTGATCTAAGGTCAGTAGTGTATGCTACTCACGTGTAGGAGAACACTGATTTAAGGTCAGTATTATTTGCATTTGGGCAGGGTAAAATAGAAAAGGCTAATCCTACATCTTTTGGTAGAGGCATCTTAAACTCGCATCTTTCCACTTCACTCATAGAACATGAATTTAAACTCAGATTAGGTAAACAAGGATGTATTGTATTTCTAGATTAGAGCACCGACCTATTCCTTCGTAACAAGGGAGAGGTCTCAGTGATGCATGTCCAAGGCTAATCATGATAACATCATCTGATGATGAGGCAAATCATCATTGCATCCAAATAGGACACAGACACATGATGTGGCTACTGGTCTGAGACCAGTTCTTTGTATTTAAGTCTTCAGTTTGACCACTGGGGTACAAAGCAAGCCTGATCCTGGACCAGCTGTTACAGATAATGTATGTAATTTGGAACCTCAAGACCTAGAGGACCCCTGGCATGGTTGTGCTCCTTTGCCCTCATGGTGGTTAGTGGTTATAGATGTGCATTTGGTCCCCTTGGCGTGTTCAAGCGCGCATGCCCACTGCGGTGACGCCGCGGCTCCATGTGTGTTGAGAAGCGCATTATTTGGCAACAGAGGCGGCAGCGGGGAGGGCCGAAAAAAAGAGGGTATCCCCTGGATTTTTAAAAAACATCGAATTATCGGAGCCAATTGTCACCCTAAATACCTTGAACGACCCGCAGTCAACGGATAGCTGTCAAATCTACCGAGTAAGTTGATTGAGGTGTCTCCGAAGTTTTTTGGGGAAGTGGATTGAGGGAAGTCTTTTATTCGGACTTGTCGCGAGCCAGCTCCTCTTCCTCCACCTATCTGTGACGATAGAGAAGCTGATGGGCTGTTGAAAAGTAGCACTTCTCCGCAGAGCAAAAGCTACGGTTGGGAGAGGAACGGGGGGGTCGTGTGTATATATGGAAGTCGCATCTCCTACAGACTTTATGATGTCTACACATAGTTTTACGACAATGGATATTTTAATGTAACTTAGGCACTAAAAAATTGGGTAGACCGAACAGCCAATCTGAATCTGTACCGTCCAGTGACTGTTCGTTGACTCACTGGGAGTTCGACATTCTTTTTAGAGCCCTACTAGCTAACGCTAGCCCCTTTACAACCCAGGTAGATAGCTAGATGTCTTGCTAATGCTAAAATGCGTATCACGAACTATTCAAAAAATTAATAAGTTATCACATTTTAGACATATCTAGTTAGGAAGGTAAGATATTTAGCTAGTGTGTAGTTTACATTTTCCGCTGGCCACATTTTCCCCACCGAAAGAGAGCTTACCCCGGCTTCCAGAACGCTAACGTACTTCTTGATTGGTTTGATGGTACGGTACCTACCTGGTTGTTGTTGTTTTTCTATATTTTTTTAATAGTAGCTACGGTTAATATTAGCCATATTAGCTTGGTAGCTAAGGATACATTGGCATTTGCTAGCTAGTTGGGCTGTATAATGGTTGGGGAATTTATTAACACGCAATTAATTTCCTCTGCACTTAACCTGAAAGAAAAGCCGGTCAGAATACAACGTGGGCTGTTTAGTTTTTAAAGGGGGGAGTTTGCATTTTGTTTGAGTGTGGCGTAATGGTGGACGGTATTTGTGCCATGGTTTGAGCCCCTACTAGTCGTGGCACTTAACCCTACAGGCTGCCAGTGTTGTACTGTATCAGAAATAAGAGTCCCTGGTAGTCTTCCTACCTCTGTGACGACCATGGTCTTCCTCCTCTTAAAGCTGAACCCACATACATAACACACACACTTTCTATCCAGCCTAGTGGTATGAATCGGGTGGTGCAGTCGGTGCGCTGCAAGTGTACAGTCTGAGACAATTCTGTCAAATTGAGCTGTATTTGTTAGGTATTTGGTAAACGACAGGTCTAGATTAACAGTGAAATGCTTGCTTACCGACCCCTTTCCAACCATGTAGACTTAAGAAATAATAGAAACGAATGGGGAAAAAATAAGAATAAATGCAAAATATAAAAAGATAATGAATACAATGAATGACAATAACTTAGTTGTATACATGTTGTTCATGTACTGTGTCAATGTACAGGGGCCATGCTGGTAGTTCAGGTTGCCACTGATTGATCAGGCAGCAGTCACGTTAAACAGTTTATGGTTTAGGTGTAGAAGCAGTACAGGTTCCTGTGAGTTACATACATGAGGCTCTGGCATTGCATTTGGGCCATTGGCACTTTTTTAAAGAAAACAGACCATGATTTGGGTTGTTGACTTGATTGGAGACTTCCTCAGGCACCATGTAATGTCCTTCCCTGACATGTGCACCTAGATACCTGAAGATATGGTAGTAAAATGTGTTACATTTGTCTTAAAGGGACAATAAAAAAACCTTGTAAGAAACTCAGTGTGGGCTTAAGCAACTTAAGTCATCTCCCACAACACCTTCAACCACGCTTCTTGTGCAACCAAGCACCAACTGCTGTATGTGGGACCGCTGAGCATACAGAGCAGCTGAGCAGTCTCAATACTCCACCTACTCCTGAAGAAGGGAGTAACTGCTTTATTTATATTTAAACGTTTTTTTTTTTTTTGTCGTAAATGAATGATGTGACAGTACTTAGCCAGGGGAAGGTACATGCCATTTAGTGTTGTGGGATCCCGCTCATTAGCTTCCAAGCGGATAGATAAAATGGACACTTGCAATCTCAAGGTGGCTCCAGAGCCATAAAAAGCTGGGTGCCTGGATGCTGACGATGGTCCAGCGTTGTAAGGATATGGGGGTCCAAGCCGAATCTGTTCTGCCTTTACAGGGGGACGAGGCGCTGATGTGCAGGGGGACGAGCTTTTTGTTAAAAGCTCTCAACACTCCACATTAGCCCTGTTGATGTGAAAAGGGATGAGCTCGTTCCTCCTTGTCCTGTAGTACGCAGTTAGCTCCTTAGCCTTGCTGACGGTGACAGTGAGCACCACACTACCAGGCCTCTGACCTCCCTGTAGGCTGTCTGCTCATCTCCACTTATCACACCGACCACTGTCGTGTTGTCAAGAAAGTTTATGGTGTCCGGCATTGAACAAGCACCCCCAAAGAGCCCCCTCAATAGGGACCCTAGTGTAGCCTCTGGCCCGGGGTCTTGCGAACATTAACCTGTGTGAAAGGTCTTATCGACTACGTAGGGCAAGAGCAAAGTGGTTGTCCAGAAATGCAGGTGCCCTCTTGCATTGTTGATAAGCATTTTGCTTATCTTGTAGATGTTTTTCTGGGCAGCTCATAGCTAACTGTCACTTTGCTGTATGTATACCAATCACTGAAACTTACACATTCCAGTATGATTTTTATTAATTTGATAGTTTTGCTGGCTTAATATGCTTTGTTTGTTTATTTATTTTTGTCGGGACATGTCTACTCTATCGGGGAATTCATGGCCTGTAACAGCAATGATTATTGTGGCCATAGATTGTCAACAGAATCATCAGGCTTTATGAGTCCAGTTCTGTTCACAGTTAAGTTGCAAAGTAAGGCATTTCTCCCAACCCTAGGAAGCAAGTAGCCTAGATTGTAAGCGTTGGTTCTGTTTGGCCTACAATTAACCCATTCAAATAATTTCATGAGAATGTTTGGCTGCTTTAGTGCTGTTACCTCTGGTTTCTGTTAGAGGTTCTAGTGGCGAAAAAGGAGAAAAAAAGAAAAGTTCTGGAATAGCCAATCTGTTGTTCATCAGCACAATAGCTTTGGAGATTCTTTGCAATGCGATCTGTCACATGGTTGCATTGATAAACATCCCAGTGGGGGGCTTGGAGGACCTTATAGATGTCCGAACATTGCCTCTATGCAGTATGGTGTTGGATGGAGAGTGCCAGAGTAGAGACTTTCTAAGCCCTTCCCTGGCCTTTGTGACTGCATTCCTCACATTCAGTTTATAGGGTTGAGCAACAGGTCTAAACAATTCACTCAGTTGATTTTGAAGAATGCCTGTTCCTTTGATTTCATGCAAGGGCCGGTCTGGTGGTTACCTGATTAATGAAACTCAGTTTAATTACTATGCGATTGATCGTGCCATACTTTCAGTCAAAATTTGCAATCTTGGAAGTTGTTTTGGCCGATCTCAAACTGAAGGGCATTGTGCATAGCAAATTAATCAGTGATTAGATCGTCTAACCAGTCAGAACATCAACGTTGATAACATAATCACGTGGGTCAAAGTTAGGGTATCCCTTGGCCAGTGAATGCTGGCTTTTGGCCAATGTAAAATAAATGAAAAGCAGGTGCATACTGTATTTCCTTAGCCGGCCAAATGTCCAGGATACACACCATACTCCAGGAAGTGGTTAAGATTTGGGGGGATCAAGGGCCTGTTGCATACAGTAAGCCATGAGTGAAGGCTGTCAGCTTTTAAGATGATTTAACCAAAAACATTATGAATAGCCTGGGTGTTTTTATTTCTTAATGTAATGTAGAATTTGTTGATGTTCATGAGAGTCAACCTTGCCCTGAAGCAACCACCTTAAAGTAGGAGCGAGATAAAGATTGTGTCTTGCGATGCGCATCCTTAACATGCTGCTAGCTGGAGCAGAGTGGATTCCCTGATTGATTATTACATTTTAATAATAGACGCAGCTTGAACCGTAGACAGTTATTAGTTCTACAACATAATGGTCCTCCAGCACAGTAGTCTGACCAACAACTGTTTGTTTCCATATGCAGAGACCATTACTCTGGCAGCGGTTAAACTACTGGCTCGTCTTGTCTTTGCAAAGAGCCTGGTAACAGTTGGGAACAATTTGGAACTCAGGGAGTGGGGATTTAGTGAACTATAAAAGTCTGTGTCAATTAAACAACTATGAGCTGATACTAAGTTAATAAACTGGTCTCAGTGGTTAGACATCCCATACCAAGAACTGTTGGTATCATGAAATGGTTATAATATAATGGGTTGCACTGAAATGTATACATCTTTGTTTCATTTTGAATGAATAAGCTAAAGAGGATTTTTGACTGGATTGGTCTGTGTAACATAGGGGACTTTTGGCAAATTATTTTCTTTGACTTTGGTGGTTATGCATAACACTGTGATAATGTCAAAAAAAATCAACCCTTGGGCCAGTGCCACCTACATGTAGGCCTGTGGACAAGTCATAAACCAAATGGAGAATTTCTCTGTTGGAAGCAATTTTGAATAATGATGACAGCTTGTCATCAGTCACTTGTCCTTTCTGGTGTAGTGGTCCTGAAACATTATTCAAAAACACCAGAGGTCCGCATACACCTAAAAGATAATGGCCAGTTACATTACTAACCCATGCTGGTGAATGTTCTCTCTGTCTGATACAGGTTCCCAATTCAGTTGCCGTTAGCCTATGTAAATTTAGCTAGGCAAATGCGATGATGCTAGCAATTCAAATTCCAGACCACTTCTCTTTAGTTTGTTAGCAGCATGCAGAGAGATGCTAGAAAGTAAACCACTGAATTGCACAGTTCTGAAAAACCTAGCCATCAGCTATCAGTGTAGAAAGTTCAAGGAGCTCAGGAAGAGACTGCAGTCTAGCTCATCAAATTTCACCCAAGCTGTTAATAAAAAAACATACGTTTTCCCTCTTCTATCTCTTTTTACTGCCTCTCCTACACTTAACCATTTTCCATAGGGCATGTTAACACGTGTCGGTAACCGGGTGAAGCCTGTGGTGTGAGAGGTCTGAGTTTTGGCTCCTGTGTGTTTAAGGACGTATCAGCCCTAACCCATGCGGACATAGAGGCTGGCTAAGCCTCAGAAGATCCACCGCTCACACTAATTACCTTAAAACCCTGTCTTTCCTGTCAGCCGGTTAGTTAGGCTTCAGTGTTGTGTGTGTGTGTGTGCGCGCGCATGTTTATATTTGACATGTAAGGTCTGGCTTTCTGACGGTCATTGAGGCCTATCATATAGACTGAACACACATTAGGCACATGGTCTGATAAACAGAAAAGGGTCTCAGACAGTTTGTCCGTCATCTTTTGCCAAGGTTTTTAGGAGTCTTATTTTTTTCTTGAGCCAGTCCCCTTGTTGATTTAGAGCTATAATAATGGATGATTCTCCATGGATCCATTGAGCTGGGTTGAATCCTGCACTGCAGATAAAAATATCTTCTCACCAGTGTGAAGGTCTGTTTTGGTGTGTAAACAGCAGGCTGGAGACCAATGCAGCTACGTGCTGCTAAGAAAGTGATGACTCGAGTCTGTTAGTAGGTATCAGAACCCACACAGGCCTCGGACACGATCGGCACAGCACTGATTGTCTGACACGGGACAATCAGCAGTCATTCCGCAGGCATCTGTACACCTGTCGTTAGCGTCGGCCAATCAAGTCGCTCTTCTAATAGTGTTTGTGTGAGTGGGGATTAGGTTCTAAGGGCGCTATGTAGGCATCAAGAAAATAAGATATGGTGCTCAATTAAGTCAACCAAATGATTTTCCAATAGGCGTTGTTGAAGGGACACAGATGAGCCGTAGGCTAGACAATTAGAAGACTGTATAGTCAAAGTACAAGGTGGCAGAGTCTGAAATACCACGAAAACACAAAACCATGCAGAGTTGCAGACTGAAAGGCCTTCTCATTGACCTGTGGTTGTTGTACTGAGGCCTTATTTTATTTCTTGGCAAAGGGCGGTGTATGAGAGAACGAGCTGTTGACTTTCAGACAGACAGGTTTTGTGATGAGTTATGAAAGTTTTGTCATAGTCGTTTTAATAGAAAAAGGCCTCACATGACGGGACATGGGAGAGAGTTTCCACAGGTAATGCTACCTGTCAGTTTGTAATGGTCTTTCTCTGGTTTGGCCCAATCCTGTTTAGTCAGGGTAGCGTGGCACACGCACACACACGCATACAGTAGGAATACACTCAGCTCCCTCCATGGTAAAGCCCTGTTTGGACTGGCATGACATCACAACCTATAAATACTGTGTGGACACACACACACACACACACTAATCAGTGGAGGAGGTATGGTGAGATTTGCCAGTGTAGGCCTATCCTGTGTCACGGTAATGGAATGCTTGCTGATGGATGGATCTATCAATATGTAGGCCTTTCTCACCTTGTTGAAAACCTTGAGAATATTGGTGTGGCTGTGTGTTTGAGCTGTGTGAGGTGCCCTGAAGATGCAACCTGATACCTGTCAGCCATTAGGTAGTTCAGATGCTGACCTTCCTTGTTAAGCGGCTGACCTGCCCTTGGACATGCTCCTCTATTGGCCCAACTCCACTAGCCTGTACTCAGTGGGACTCTGCACTGTATGTTGCCTCTAGTGCACAGAAACTGATCTGAATTCATTTTAATAGATTAGTTCAGGATTTGGGAATGATGAGCTGGTCCAAGATCGGCATCTATGCCTACAGACAAGTTCAATGCAAAGATGTAGTATAACTCTAGTGTTGTGGTGTTGGCCATCACAGACAGGTCGCCGTGTTGTGGTGTTGGCCATCACAGACAGGTCGCCGTGTTGTGGTGTTGGCCATCACAGACAGGTCGCCGTGTTGTGGTGTTGGCCATCACAGACAGGTCGCCGTGTTGTGGTGTTGGCCATCACAGACAGGTCGCCGTGTTGTGGTGTTGGCCATCACAGACAGG
>JACXGJ010015295.1:0-13706 GCA_016801105.1 Esox niger | reverse complement strand
ATGACCATGAGGAGGTGTGGGATATGACCATGAGGAGGTGTGGTATATGACCATGAGGAGGTGTGGTATATGACCAAAATGGGGTGTGGTACATGACCATGAGGAGGTGTGGGATATGGCTGTCATATAAAGCTGTGATTAAATCCAGTGAAGATTAGAACATGAACACAATCTGTGAGAAAACCGTGAAGGCATTTGCAAGACCTTTGCATAGATCATTTTTTATTTGAAAAGCGCAAATTCCCCAAACCCATGATATGGCTTATTGGTCTTATAAACCGGTTACCAATGCAGGTAGAGCAGTGAAAGGTGAGGGGATGTCATATCCGTGTTATACTGTCTCTACATCTGCAGTATCACATCTGTCATTCAGGATTCAAACACCAGTGTTATAAACACATATATGCTATGTACTAACAAATACAAGTAACTAGGAGTTATTGTGTCTTTAATATTGATGTTACTGCATGTAATGTTCACATCAGAGGGAAAGAAAGGCAGCACTTGGCAGAGCAAGCAGTGTGAGGCAGTGTATTTGTTCTAAAGTTCTGTGTCTGAGTGGCTGTGTGTGTGTTCTAAAGGTCTGTGTCTGAGTGGCTGTGTGTGTGTTCTAAAGTTCTGTGTCTGAGTGGCTGTGTGTGTGTTCTAAAGGTCTGTGTCTGAGTGGCTGTGTGTGTGTTCTAAAGGTCTGTGTCTGAGTGGCTGTGTGTGTGTTCTAAAGGTCTGTGTTTGAGTGGCTGTGTGTGTGTTCTAAAGGTCTGTGTCTGAGTGGCTGTGTGTGTGTTCTAAAGTTCTGTGTCTGAGTGGCTGTGTGTGTGTTCTAAAGGTCTGTGTTTGAGTGGCTGTGTGTGTGTTTTAAAGGTCTGTGTTTGAGTGGCTGTGTGTGTGTTCTAAGGTTCTGCGTCTGAGTGGCTGTGTGTGTGTTCTAAGGTTCTGTGTCTTAGTGAATGTGTGTGTATTCTAAAGTTCTGTGTTTGAGTGGATGTGTGTATATTCTAAGGTCTGTGTTTGAGTGGATGTGTGTGTGTTCTAAGGTTCTGTGTTTGAGAGAATGTGTGTATATTCTAAGGTCTGTGTTTGAGTGGATGTGTGTGGTTCCACCTGCTGTGGGTGTGCACCAATGTGAGCTGCATCTGAGTCAATGTGTCAATGTGAATGTAGACAGGAAGGGGACCAGGGACCACAGGGTCACCCTCCATGACATCACTATCCAACACCACCAGGCTCATCTCATCACTGGGAGCTCATTTCATCACTGGGATCTCATATCATCACTGGGATCTCATGTCATTACTGGGAGCTCATCTCATCACTGGGATCTCAACTCATCACTGGGATCTCACCTCATCACTGGATCTCAACTCATCACTGGGATCACATCTCATCACTGGGATCTCATCTCATCACTGGGATCTCATGTCATTACTGGGAGCTCATCTCATCACTGGGATCACATCTCATCACTGGGATCTCATCTCATCGCAGAGATCTCAACTCATCACTGGGATCTCACCTCATCACTGGATCTCAACTCATCACTGGGATCACATCTCATCACTGGGATCTCATCTCATCACTGGGATCTCATCTCATCACTGGGATATTATTTCACACTGGATGGAATTCTATTTCACAACTGGACCTTTATTTTATTTCTATTGATCATTTACTGAGTTTGGATTTTCAAACAATAAGAATTACGCCCATGGTGTAGCCAGTATTTTCAGGGAGCATACAGTTGAAACTTGATAAGTCAGGACATGCCTCGTTCTGTACAGAGAGCTTTGAAATGACCGTTTGAGCAAGGACAAGAGAAAGTGTCTTTGTTTTTATATCTCAGATTGCAGTTCCACATCAGTCCCAAGAAAAAGGCTGACGAGGCACTGGCCTGTGTCAGTAGTGCCGGGCAGCTTGGCTGTGGTCCCAAGGATGCTGCTATTTGTATCCAAACTGTTGATGCACACACCTTTGAAATGTTTGAATCCAACATGGAAGGATAAGTTGATTTGTTGATCCAAATAAAGACTTCAGAATGTGTTTGTGTGTTAGACTAAAGAGGGAGCCATTACACAATCATGATGGTCAAGGTGCCAATGGGAGCAGCATCACTGTGGTGGATAGATGAATTCCATACTGCGCATACATACGTCGTATCCATATCTGGCTAAATTATTTGTCGTAGTTCTCATGATTGATTTTCCTTCTGTTCGATGGTGTTAAACGCCTCCTACTGGAGCTTTGTGATATTGTAGATTGTGCAACACAAGGATGTAAATGCTATCGCTGCAGGCGATCTAGAGAAACACCAATGGAGCAGTTTAACTTTTCAGTGCTTTGACATCTTATTTCACATAAGCCTTGGAAAAGCATTTGCTTGTAAACTGAATTAATTTATATCAATAGTGGTGATGTTGTTTTTGATATAGTTAAGATCGTTACAAAAATGTCAATTGTCTTTTTGTATTGTTGTACTTTGATAGCCATTTGACTAGCTAATTAGCTAGCATTACTTCACATTCATCAAACTGATGATGTGTATTTGACATAACACATGTATATATTTCCACATGGTTATAACTTAATGTTAAGTGAGCTGGTTAATTCCTACTGTGGTAGGTTCAATTGTTAGCAGAATTTACATATTAGTTTGGTGATACTTGTGTAACATGGAGTCGATCAGGCCAGTTTATACAGCAATATGGATACTAATGATATTTACAATGTTCTGCAATTTTAGTTTCATAGCTAACACTCAGTAATTTCATTGAAAAAATACGCCTTTCAGAGTTTATTAAAGACAAGTTATAAGTTATACTGTGTGACACATAAACTAGTACACACTGCATAATACATCCACTCATCTGCTGAATGACTGGGCTCTTAGTAAACAACAGTGAACTATAGACACAGGCCCAGTCTCTCCATCCATCTCTCTCCAGCATTCAATCTATCTACCTCTCTCCATCCATCCATCTCCCTACCTCTATCTATCTCTCTCATACATCTCTCCCCCTCCATCAATCTATCTCTCTCATCCATCTCTCTCCCTCTATCTATCTCTCTTCATCTTCATTTTCCCCAAGTCTCTACTTCTCCCTCTCTATTTCATCTTTTCCACTCACTCCTTTACCACTCTACCTCTCCTCTCTCTAACCCCCTCTCCTGTCTCTTACCTTTTGACCCTTCCTCTCTCTTCCCCCTTTACCTCTCGTCTTTCTCACCCTCTACATCTCTAGCACCTCTTTCCGCCACATTTCCCTTGGTCTCTGTCTGTCTCCCAATTACTTTCTCTTTCATTGTCTGTTCATCGCTTTCTCTCTCTCTCTCTCTCTCTTCCCCTTCCCCACTGTTTGGCCCCTCTCACCACACCCAAACACACACTTTGTATCTCTAATCTCCATCTCATTAGAAAATGGTGCCAGAATGGTGTCAGGGAGGAAGGCGGGATGACAGGTCCCTGAAATAGCTGATAATCACATGTGGAACATCACAGGAGAGATGGGCTGGTGTCACTGACACACTGTCACCTAACAGACGGCTTCCTAACACAGCATCACCATCTACCTCTTCATCATCATCACCACTTTCTATATTCAGGATGAGTTGATGAAAGAAGGTAACCACGCTGAACCAATTAAGGTTTTGAACCAAATAGATAGCTTCAGTTGGATGTGTATCTATGCACACATGGTTAAACCGCCAGGTGAAAATCAAAGAAGAACATTCTTTTAAATGTTGATCAGACCTCCATATGCAGTATTTATCATGGAGAACTAGACCGTGAGTTTAATTCCACCCGTTGAAGAGCTGACTGAATTAAAGCCTTAGGTGAAGATGACTGCATTCAGATGAAGAGACAATAATACATGAGTGCAAGCATGTTAAACACAGGTGAGTTAAGAGCTCAGGGGAGAGAGGCAAAGAGAAAAAGAGAAAAAAGAACAAGAGACCACTAGATAGATCGATTTGATCATTTATTAAAACAGATTTTGCGGTAACTAGGGCTATTTTGCCAGCCAGCAACTGTTGTCCCAAACTTTATGTGTGACAAGCAGGGACAGAGCAAAGACAGTGAGAAACAGAGATCAAGCTAAAGTGATGGAAAGATGAAGAGAGGAATAAAGACATGAAAAAAGAAAGACAGCAATATCTTACGTTGGCTTGGAGGCCTCAGCCTGGTCTGTCTGCAGTTTCTCCCCCCCTTCCACCTCCATGGTGCAGTATACAATCCGATTAGGAGCCAGAGACTTCAGCCCCACCACCTCCATGATCACCACCTGGAGGTCACACACAAACAGCAGGGTGTAAAACCGCCAGTGTGTCTGTACGATTCAAACTGTAGAATAAATAACACGAAACACAGCCCACATCGGGTCTACACAACATATTATATCTGAGTGTTCTGTAACAGAGCACCGTTCTGATTGGAGCAGAACTCTGTACCCGGTAAAACCACAAACCACCATGTACATTCTGTTGCGCCCTGTGCAACAGTCACACTGCCCTTGTTATTCTAAGGCAGAAACCCATATACAGTATAACCTAATTAAAAAGCACATTCATTACCCTAAAAGTCTCACCCTAAGCTCTATAGGTAATCTACAGATGCAATATCTCCGTACACCATACCCGGACTGACAGGAAGACACTCAGACAGAGGCCTACTCAAGCAAACTAAAACCTATTATCATTAAAATGGGGAAAGACAACAGGGGCCAAAAGCCCAATCACTAAATTCAATGACAGAAGCTACAAATCAGGCCAGCCTCTCAAATCTATAAAGCAGCAGTTTCAGTCCCAGCACCGTAATCACTGCGTCTTCTCTGCACTACAATCAACTGCAGGGGGCTAGTTGTATTAAGCTGCCCATGTAGAATAAGACTTCCTTCTCCCAGTGTATCTAACAGAAACAGCTCCTGTGAGTAATCTCATTCTCTTAGATCTTTCGTAATGCCAGGAGTAACTGCGAGATTTTACAGTATTACATTTTACTGGAGTTAAAATGTGTTACTGTAAAATTCACAAAGGAGGTATTATTTTGTTTTGATACATTACCCAGGTCTACTTAGAGATTTGTAATTTGACCACGGTGTTCGACAATATGTATTCATTTTCTGGCTGGGGAGCCATCTGTTTGCAATCTATACTGAGTATATATTCACAAGCATCTCATAGTATGAGCGCGGATCAGTAATGCCTCTTAAATCCCAACAAATGAGAAGGAGGATCATAATCCACGCTAGTAGTTCCAGCGTTTAGAAAATTGGCCCTTTTAGAATATAGACATTTGTCAAGATATGTATAACGACATCTAAAACATACGAAAACACACACTGGGACTTTGATCTGAAATGTTTCTACATGCTAAAATAATCAATAGACACATGAAAGAGAACAAATCTTTTTTTCCAGTGAGCCAGACAGACAATTCGTTGCGTTCCCAGCGGACAGAGCCATGGTAAAGAAATAGGTAGATAATGTTTATAACTTTATAAAGACATCTTTATAAAGACATTAGCATATGAAAAGATCTGTCTCTGATAGTAACTGTGTTTCTAATGAGACCTTGCATGTTAATTTCCCTACGCCTCTATCACTCTAGATAGCTCTAGCAGAGCTAGTGAATGACCGCTAGCTCTGCTCCTCGTGCCCTGCCTCTCCTCGAGCCTGATACCAAGGCATATCATATTAAAACTAGAGCAATAGTGAATTTGCCATAGTGACAGTAGAGGAGAAATCAACGTCAGCTTAGTACAGTGTTCGCATTGGGGTTGAGATGGGTCAAGGTCATGGGTTAAACCACACCTCCTACCTCCAGAGTGAAAGAGAGCACCACATCAGACTTGGACAGCGTGTTCTCATCTTCCTGGCCCATGTCCATGATGGAGGTGTTGTGGCCTTTTTTCAGCTTCTGCAGTTTGAACTCCCCTCCCTTGGACACCGGCATGCTCTCCAGATTGGCCATCAGCTGGTTCACAGACGCCTTCAGTTCCTCGATGTACATCTGCTCCATCTCTTTTGACACAAATTTCGGAAACTTTCCACCCTTTGCAGGGGAAAACATACCACCAATGGTTATGTTATGTGAGATGTGTTCATACTGTAACTCAGCGTTTTTACTACAAGTTGGCATTTGTGTACACCTCATCTAGTTGTCCTGAAGATGCATAACATGTTAACTATAAAATAAATACAAATAAAACAAATATATATATATATATATATATATATATATATATATATATATATATATATATATATACAGCTCCAGAAAAAATGAAGAGACCACTGCAACGCTTCTGTTCCTCACTCAAAAAATTCCCTTTTGACTTTTTTGAAAACGAGAGAAAAAGGTGCAGCGGTCTCCTAATTTTGTATATATACAGTATATAGAGATGTATATATAGCGTGTATTGTATTGCCATCGTAGATGGGAATGAATGTTTCATGGACAACACACTTGGCACTGGGCCTGTGTCTATAGTTCACTGTTGTTTACTAAGAGCCCAGTCATTCAGCAGATGAGTGGATGTATTATGCAGTGTGTACTAGTTTATGTGTCACACAGTATAAACCGGTTTGACGTTTACCAACAGGTGGGGTTTATTTCTGACTCTGAACAATGTCACCAGACTCACCCTGGCAATCTGATCGGCCATCTGCAGGCGACCATCCAGTTCTCTTCTGATCTGAGCAGCCTGTTCATCCAGGTTGTCCAGCTGAAGGAGAGACACAGGAGATACAAGGAGAGACGGGTTCATATGATGTGAGACATACACAGGGGACACAGGACAGACTGGTTCTTATGATGTGAGACACACACACAGGTGAGACAGGTTCATGTGATGTGAGACACACACGGGTGAGACATGTTCATGTGATATGAGACACACACAGGGGAGACAGGTTCATGTGATGTGAGACATACACAGGAGAGACAGGTTCATGTGATGTGAAATATACACAGGAGAGACAGGTTCATGTGATGTGAAACATACACAGGAGAGACAGGTTCATGTGATGTGAAACATACACAGAAGACACAGAACAGACAAGTAAATATGATGTGAGGTATACACAGGAGAGACAGGTTCATGTGATGTGAGACATACACAGGAGAGACAGGTTCATGTGATGTGAGAAATGCACAGGAGAGACAGGTTCATGTGATGTGAAACACACACAGGTGAGACAGGTTCATGTGATGTGAGACACACACGGGTGAGACAGGTTCATGTGATGTGAGACACACACGGGTGAGACATTTTCATGTGATGTGGTACCCTGCTTCATCGCAAGGGTACCAACAGTACCAAGCACAGGAGCCCATGTGAATTGAAATCCCAAACATACAGGGCTCTATTAATAATATATTTTTTCCAGAGCGGTATGTGACACAAAAAATTAAAATGAAACACCTGCTGTACAAGACTTTAAAGAGTGACTATCACAAAAAAACATGTGTTTTTAAAGGTGCCTCATAGATGATCTTGGTGTATGTATTGATGATTTAAAAGGATAAACTGATAACAAATCAGCAGTCTTTGAATACTGGCTTTGTATTCACTCTCTCACTTCACACTGAAAGTAAATTACTTGATTAATAAATATTGTGGCAACTCCCACAAGACATTGCCTCCACAAATCCAATTACTGTAGATTTTTCAAGGGAAGAGGTAAACGAGTGCATACTTCAGGACAAAGGAGAGATTATTTAGACATTCACTATGGGCCCAGGAGGCCATCACTACCCAGCTGGGTAATCAATACATTATCCATTATGCCCTCTACATAGCCAAGGGTCACAGGGCTAAAGGTCAACATGTTTATCTGCTCTGATCTCAGGATGGGGGATTGGATTCACACTGTGAAAATACACAACGTGTACCTAATTGAGGAAAACCTTTTGCATAGATACAGTATTCCAGAGACAGGTTAACCCTACAGTACTCCAGGACAATAAAGCTCTTCAAATGGAAAATCTCCACTCAAGTAGTAATCAGTAACAGTCTAGATGTTCTAGACTAAAACTGGATTTCAATTTTAGCTCACCATGCATGAGCAACCGGCATCCGTTCTAGTCTGCTGCTGGTCGTAGGACTGACATTCTGATAAAGAATAAGTCATATGAACTGCTGACTGATTGTGTGTAAATGAACAAAACAAAACCAACCAAATGTAAGTGTTGCGCGCTCACACGTTTCATTCTACAGACAAAGCAAGATCAAAATATGAAATCGGGATGCAACAGCAATGAGGCGAAAAAGAGCAGTCTTTGATCAGTAAGTAGATAGAGAATGAAATGTTTCCTGTATATAGTAGACAGCGACTGTACATAGTAAAAGAGCAAGGCTAACCCTATGTGGATATACTCATCCCATAGAATACACAGTATATGCCCTTGAAGGGCTACTAGAATATCTAAGGAGATATGGTATGCCTATGGTATATACATCAGCCATCCATCAGGAGTCTGGCAGCCTTTTAGAAAAGCCGCCATGTTAGTGGCTTTATTCTGAACATTTTGGTGTTTCAACAATACCAGAAAACCTCTATCAATTCCCTTTGAAATGACCTGTGGAGGAGAAAGTGGAGCTTGTTGAACTTTCATAGTCTCTCTCTATATGTCTCTGACAGACTATAAGGAATAATGTCTCCCTAAACAATAATCTCTCTCGAGGCCCATCCATACTGGCCTTGATGTCCACTGTAGATAAATGTATTGTGCCACCATCAGCAAGTAACTGTTCCCAAGACGATCACCACCCCCCTGCCCACTCTCTAAATACCACTCCCCCCGGTTCCCCCCTCTTCCTTTCCCCCACCATATACCGGCCTGTTCCTCTTCTTGGATCCTGTCATAGCTGCGTGTTTCTGAAGCGTTGTGACATGTGTACCACCCACTCACTCTGTGGAGTCCACAGCAATGTGACGGCTTAGCCAGGTTCACCCTTCAAGTCATGTCACACAGGCAGTGTACTTTCACCCGCCCACTCACACACACACACACACACACAGACACACACCCCAAACCAACCACTAACCCCCAGCACTAATGCACCTCCACAAGGACAACCACATGATGCCCCAGATAACAGCACAGTGATCTATAGCTGGTACTAAACACAGACAAACTACATAGTGATCTATAGCTGGTACTAAACACCGACAAACTACACGGTGATCTATAGCTGGTACTAAACACAGACAAACTAAATAGTGATCTACAGCTGGTAATAAACACAGACAAACTACACAGTGATCTATAGCTGGTACTAAACACAGACAAACTACATAGTGATCTACAGCTGGTAATAAACACAGACAAATTACAGAGTGATCTATAGCTGGTACTAAACACAGAAAAACTACATAGTGATCTATAGTTGGTACTAAACAAAGACAAACTACATAGTGATCTATAGCTGGTACATAGTGATCTATAGTTGGTACTAAACACAGACACACTACATAGTGATCTATAGTTGGTACTAAACAAAGACAAACTACATAGTGATCTATAGCCGGTAATACACACTGATGAACTACATAGTGATCTATAGCTAGTACATAGTGATCTAAAGCTGGTACTACACACCAATTAACTACATAGTGATCTATAGCTGGTACTACACCCTGAGGAACTACATACTGATCTATAGCTGGTACTAAACACTGATGAACTACATAGTGATCTATAGCTAGTACTACACCATGAGATACTACATAGTGATCTATAGCTGGTACTACACACCGATGAACTACATAGTGATCTATAGCTGGTACTACACACTGATGAACTACATAGTGATCTATAGCTGGTACTACACCCTGAGGAACTACATAGTAATCTATAGCTGGTACTACACACTGATGAACTACATAGTGATCTATAGCTGGTACAGAGTGATCTATACCTGGTACTACTGTAAATACCATGCCAGATGTCTAGGTTCAGACAACATGTGCAGAGACCCTAAAGATGGAAGGAAAACAGGCATGTTGACGAAGCAGGTGGCTTTACTGCAGTGCCATGTTCCCATGGTGAGTTGTTACAGTGTACAATGTTGAGTGGTTGCGTCATAGTAAATCAAAGCTCTGTAACCCTGTCACCACAGAGTAAACTGACCACCTGTGCCGACATGAAACCAACAGTGATATAGCATGGTATTATTACTAGATTTCAAAGACAGAAGCTGAGGGCTGAATCACTCAGAAATAACCCTGGCTCCCAATAAATTGATCAGGCATCCCAGAATCCTATAGGACACAGAGGACCATGGTGTTTGAGGTATGGCATTTACCTTCAACTTAAACAGCCCTATAACCCAGTGAAATCCAAGTGAAGTCAATAATTCTGTTGGTTAACCCCTGCTGTTAGACAATATTTTACTGACTGAAATCACAGACACAAATAAAAACCTTAACACCTAATCAATTATAAATTGCATTTACAAATATTGTTTTGCAATCGCTTGAGAAAATCGCCTGCATTTTCTGTCATGTTATTCTGTCATGTTCTCTGTGTTTTCTCCCCCTGAGCACATGTGTTAGAAAACACTGTGCATGTTTGAGAAATGATGATGATGTTTGTCTGTACAATCAATGACAAAAACAGTGATTCAGAAAATACTTTTACATTTCTCTGCTGGAACTCTGACTTTAAGACTAATTCCACAGCAAGAGGTGACCTTGGTGCTCAGACTGATGTTAACGTCGCTATTTAGTTTCTGTGAGGAGATATGCAACGATTCTGGTTAAAGACAGCAGATAGATGATGTCTGAAGTAGGGCAGAGAGAGAAGCCTTGCTGTGGTTAGCCTAGTTTTCTGCCCCAGAGTAATAAAAAGCAGAAGAATTCACAAGCTAACATTAATAATGTATGGAGAGATACTGTATATACTAACTGACACAGGCACAGACAGAATTGGAAAGAGGCTGAGGGCTTGGTCTCTCTCTGCATGTCTGTCTGCCTCCCATTCTTTCACACCACCTTAAGCAACATACTGTATATTATTTGCCGCTTTCTGTCTTTCTCTTGGTCTCTCTCACTGTCCCTCACAGTCTCACTCAGTAACTCAAACAACCACTGTCTTTCTCAACAATTCTCCCTTCACACCCTTGTCCTCTCTGCCTCTAACCTCTGCCCTCTCCGCTTATTTGCCTTCTCTCCCTTCCTCTCCTATCGTTAATCTTTCAGCCATGTTAATGCTGTGACAAACTACCGCCCGTTGGGTTGACCATAACTGTCAGCCTGTTCGCCTTACAGAGCAGCGTCCACAGTCAATCACTCGCAGGCAGGCAGACAGACAGATAGACAGACATACAGACACACAGGCAGACAGACAGACAGACAGACAGACAGACAGACAGAAAGACAGGCAGGCAGACACTCAGGAAGACAAACAGACAAACAGGCAGACAGACAGACAGACAGACAGACAGACAGACAGGCAGACAGACAGACAAAGAGGCAGACAGGCAGACAGACAGATAGGCAGACAGACAGGCAGACAGACACTCAGGAAGACAGACAGACAAACAGGCAGACAGACAGACAGACAAACAGACAGACAGGCAGACAGACAGATAGGCAGACAGACAGGCAGAAAGACACACAGGCAGACAGACAGACAGACAGACAGACAGACAGACAGATAGGCAGACAGACAGACAGACAGGCAGACAGACAATGGAAAGGCCGATAGCCTATTAGGATGAACCTGTTAGACCCACTGCAGTTTGCCTAGAGAGCCGACAGGTCTGTGGACGACGTAGTCAACATAGCTCTTCCTCCTCCAGCATCTGGACTTCCCTGCAACCCACACCGGAATCCTGTTTGTGGACTTCAGTTCCGCATTACAACACCATTTACCTGTCCAACGGGAGGCAGGAGGTATGGCTGGGGAAGCACATGTCTGACTCCTGACCATCAGCACCGGCAAGGCTGTGTCCTGTCCCCCCTACTCTTCTCCCTGTACACCAACAGCTGCATCTCCCGTCACCACTCTGTCAAGCTCCTGAAGTTTGCAGATCACACCACCCTCATCTGACTTATTTCTGATGGAAATGAGTCTGGCCACAATGTTGGAGATTGACCATCTGGTGTCCTGGTGCTGCTAGAACAACTTGGAGCTCAACACCCTAACGCCTGTGGAGATGATAGTGGACTTCAGGAGAAGCCCAGCTGCCTTTCCTCCAATCGCCCTGGGCGGTGCCCCAGTCAGCTCTGCAGAGTTCTCAAGACACCACCATCACCCAGGACCTCAAGTGAGAGCGAAGCATCACCTCTCTTACAAAGAAAAGCGCTTCAGAGGATGTACTTCAAACGACAGCTAAAAAAGTTCAACCTGCCAACAACTATGATGGTACATTTCTACACTGCCATCATAGGGTCCATCCTGACCTCCTCCATCACCATCTGGTACGCTGCAGCCACTGCCAAAGACAAGGGCGGGCTGTAACACATCATCCACTCTGCAGAGGGTGATTGGCTGAAATTGTCCGTCTCTACACGACCTACACACCTCCAGGACTCTGAGGCGAGAGCCAAAGATTGGGGCTGAACCCACTCACCCTGGAAATGTACTATTCAGTGCTCTCCCCTTGGGCAGAAGGCTGAAGTCTATCAGGACCAAAGCCTCCCGTCACAAGAAGAGTTTCTTTCCTACAGCAGCAGGCCTCATGAACATGCCCCTGGAACCAAACTGACTATAGCCTGCTCCCAACATACACACACAACAGACAAATCTATAACCCTCTCGCACATACAAACACAACCCTCGACTGGACAAATCTATAACCCTCTCGCACATACAAACACAACCCTCGACTGGACAAATCTATAACCCTCTCGCACATACAAACACAACCCTCGACTGGACAAAATCTTGCACCTTACATGTACTTTAGTTATTTTTTTGTAATTTATGAATGCACAGTCTACAATTTTTATGCTCTGTCCACTGTTCTTATTTGTTTTTACTTCCTTTATTCCTTTTGTATAAATTGTTGTACCAAAGGGCCAGAGAAAATTCCTTGCCTGTTGTGAAACTTACTTGGCAATAAAAACCCTTCCTGATTCTGAGGATAGATTATATTGGCTTGGTCAGGGTAGATGGTATTACAGGCACAGAAGCAGGAGAGGAGAGCACTTTATTAGAGCAGTGCTCTACTGAGAATCCAGCCATGCTAGCACATGGTGGACTTTAGAGGGCTTCATGGTTGTTCATTGGGTCATTAATTTGAAAATAAATAATCCATCCTGAGCTCCAGCATGGTCCCTACTGAGTGGGACAACTTTACCGATGTCTGTTAGTGGGTCTAGTGTTTACCTCTTCTCTTCTCTGCACTCCTCTTTGTCTTTACACTTGCCTTTTCATCCACTGTACCCCATCCTTCTCCTCACCCCAACTTGGCTCTCATCCCCTCTTTCCTCTCCTCTCTGTTCTGTATTTCACTATCTAGTATTACATTAACAGACCCAGTCTTTCTCCAAGGCTTTAATGTATTGATTCTCTGCACCTTCCAGCCATTCCCTTAAAGAGAGGCTTTTCTGCTACTACTATGTGGCTGCTACAATAGGAGGGAGGGTGGGCTGTAAATGAAAGATGCTGGCCTGAATTCAGACTGAATTGAAATGGAGAGACTGAGGGATGTGGAGTGGAGATAGATGGGGGAGAGAGGGAGAGACTGAGGGATGTGGAG
>JACXGJ010015294.1:0-13708 GCA_016801105.1 Esox niger | reverse complement strand
GAGGCATGAGGAGACGAGAGAGGAGGGGATAAGTATTATCATGTTTCTTGATGATGACAGTGCTGCTCATTAGGTTGAAATGTGTGAGAGGGAAATAAAATCAGGTGTAGTGTGGGAGTAGTGGCCGTGTGCAGGCCTGTGTTTGCATGTGTGTGATTTCAACGCTGGTAAACTAATGGGTTTGACTGTGACAGTACTGTAGCACTCTGATGATGCTCAGACCGGGAACAATATAGCCATAATAACTAACAGGGTATTAGGTTTCATATCTCTCTTTTTCTCCATCTCCCTCTTTCCACAGTTCTTTAGTACATTACCTATCATCTCCCTTTAAGTGCATGGTATCACACCCTCCTTTTGTTTTTTTTCCCTCTTTCATGTTAACACTGTGATGGAGTGTGCCCTTCAGAGAGGTGACAACTGCAGAGGCAATCACACTCTCACAAGTACATGTGGGATAACCACACAAGCTTCACTCTCATATGGGAAAAGCAAATCAGGAAGCAAACGAGTGAAAGGTACAAACTGAAAGTAAGCTTCAATTGAAAACTACAGTGAGTTTGATTGGACAATTGTGCTGAGTTGTCGCAGAGTATGCAACAAAAGTTCACAACTATAGTTCCAACCTGATCACGTGCCCTGGCGAATGCTTGTCCCTCTGCATGCTTGGTTACATTTAAATGAATGTATACATGTTAAGATCTGCCCACTGACACCAGTAAGTGTCTTAAAACATTCCCGAAGGAAATGTCAGCCATCCAGGAACGACTGACCAAATACTGAGAGAAGTTGACTAAAACACGGATACAGCAGAAAGGACCACTACCAGGGAGACTCTTCCAATCTATAACCAAACGTTGCCGTAACATATCCTTAACATATTCTTTTGATTATTTGAAAAAACTCCAACATTTTCGATACAAAATGTGTTAGAAGTGGTATCAATTGAAGAATTCACTGAAGCAGTAAAGGAATATTCAACTTTGCTCACGTACCTTAGATTAATTCTGCAAAACATAGGCTAACCATTGAGCCAGAAAAAGGTCAGAGAAGTCCAGAACTCCAATCAGAAAGCAAAAAACTGACATTAGCGTCTGTCTGCTTAGCTAACAAGTGACATTTAAAATATAGTTAGCATAAACAGAACATCTCTATAGTTGGAGTAATAATATAAAAATCATCAGAACCCTTAAAAATACATGAGTGATGAAAAATTTAGTAAATGGGTGTAGCGTCATAAAGAGGACCCAGCCAGAGCTGGGCAACAGAGCTGAAGAGGCCTTTGCACAACCACTTTACACTCTCTACATAACTCCCTAACTTATAGAATGGACACTCATGTAGATATGCAAAGGATAATTATCACACCCACACTGCATACCTGACACGTGACATGTGACATGTGGAATCAACAGAATAAGCATTACACTATCAAACTTCAAATACAGCACACAATATTGGTCAGATTGGAAAATAACGCTTCCACAGGTTTTAGGCCTTTTCAGTTGACCTTTTCCAGTAATTAAGAAATTGATAAATGGTATGATAGAGTATGTGAAACTATGTTGGTTCGGAACTCAATATTTATAATATAAAAAATGTATGTTGTGAAATAAAAAGATTTGGTTAAAGCAGTAGGGTGCTGTCAAAAAAGAGATTCACCCAGGAGGACTCTAAGCTAAAGGGCAGTGACCCTGTTAGAATCGATGCCAACCGTCAATGTGTGCCAAAGTCAGTGGCTAAAACTACTGCACCAGGAGATGTGAAGAATTTCTGAGTAAATATAAAGTACACCGCAGAGGAAATTGTAATAAGCTTCACTCCTTACAACACAATGGGAAGGAAATTACTAAAACTCTTCTCTCTAGGAGCACTTCTCAGGCATCCTTGGACAAAGAACCAGGACCAGGAATTAGGTCTACTGCTAACCTTGGGTTCAATAAGAACCTTAAAACATTAAGGGCCCAGATTTGCTAAAATCTGCCATGAAAGCCAGATAGTTAGCACTTTCTGGAGTTCTGAGTTATATTGCCCCAGTAAATATTTGCTGCTAAATAATCTTTTATTAATAATTATTTGAAATGTTGAATTCACTAGGTTGGATCTTTTAACGACAAGCTGACTTTTCACCTGTGTGAATACTGTGTCTGACAAGAAACATCACAAAATTAGCAACGGCAGAAAGCAGCATTCCACACTGTCACCTGGTGGCTAAATACAGTGGTGCTAATGAGTCCTGAAAGGCATATGCACAATGTCATATTACTGTCTGGGAAAAGGCAAGAAAGACAAACAGATAAGAGAAACAAAAAAACAGAGACCGAGGGGGGGGTCTCTCTTCCGTCCAAGGTTGTTGCAGTAAATAAGAATGTGTTCTTGGTTTACTCCATAAGGCAACCAGGGCCATACACTAGAACAGGGGTGTCCAATCCTGGTCCGGGAGATCTACCATCCTGTAGGTTTTCTCTGCAACCCTAGTTGTGACTAACCAGGCTTCAATTTTCATCCAGCTCTTTATTAAAATCAGGTGGGCAAAATTAGGGTTGGAGTGAAAACCTACAGGATGGTAACTCTCCAGGACCAGGATTGGACACCCCCGCGCTACAACAATGTTTTGATTATATGAGTTGGTAGGACATACGCAGGCGGGAACAAAAGCTTCCACATCTCTTACTTGTTCATGGCGAGTGTTAGTGAACTGATACTCAGAGTGTGTGTACTACGAACATTTTATAATCTCCCGGTGGAATTCCTTAGACTCCATTCTGTACTTCAGTGACAGTGTGTCCAAAATGGCACCCTATTCTCCACGTTATGCACTATTGTACTTTATAGGATCTAACAGTAACCCATGGGCCCCAGTTACATGGAGAGCACTAAATAAGGACCCGAGTGCCATTTGGAATACAAGCCAAGTGCCTCCTCCAGCGTGTGTCCTTTTCTTAGAAGCAGGAGTGGGCAGTTGTGACTCAGCATAGTGTGTGTGCAGACCGGGACTCAGGCTATGTGGCTGTGGCCTTTTAACACAGAGTCCTCCAGGAAATGCTTTGTGTTCTATAAGTCAAAGGGTCATCGGATGAAATGACCGGGGACCAGAGTCCTGCTCCCGAAAGTGAATGCATGTGAGCAAGCTGTGACTGAGTCATCTCAATGACGTCATGTACGAAACACCAGGATAAGTCTATGGGAGAAAGGCTGCTCACAAACTAACCATTTTATCGGTTCATGAAATGCACGTTCCAAAGCGCAATTATGGTCTACTTGGTGTGTGGACAAATCCCAAGCGATATACGTGCGACACTATTGTCTTCACACTTGCAAAACCCCAGGGGGCTCTATCGAAAATGTGGAGCAAGCTACCTAGGAAGGTGGCGTCTCGAGGTATCGATATCGGCAAGTTCACAAAACAAATTCATCTAGCATGTTGAGTCATGACCAACTTGTCTCTGAAATGTAGCGTAATATAAACAAGACCTAAGCCATGAGTTAACAATACACTTCATTTTTGTCGAGACATATTACATTATATATTTACCCTATTATTACGTTACACATTTAATAGTTGATTTACTTCACGTTAACACAAAGCAACACTTCAAATGATTTAATAGAACTACTTTTTCAGTAGGGGGAAGGAAAAAAGTACTTGGACACTGATGTGCACAGCAATGCACATCAGTGTTGGCAGGAAACATAGATAATTACTAGATAACTTTCTCTTCATAATATACTTCTGTCAGCTATAGCATATTTTACAGTTTTGAGGAAAGTTATCATTTATTATTAGTAACATGGATTTACACACCACACAAACAAACAGGGCCTAACAGGCAAACATGCTACAAATATAAAGCCACATAGTTTTAGGGCTTGGCTTTTTGGACAGGGGTGTGGTAATGCTTATGTTCCATTGATTAGATAGTTGCTGGGTGCCTGCAGTGTCTGATAATAAGTGTGATTTATTACCATGACAGTTTGTTGACCAGATGGTGACCCCTTGCTATCAGCCAATTGAGTATGTGTAAATACTTTCATTTTCTTCCTTTCCAGGCAGATTTCTACCAGCAGAAAAGTCAGGGCAAAACCCAAGCCCAATGATAATCAGCACCCTACTCCTCTGTCATGGTGTCTCTGTCTCTGGACCTGTAGCCATTTAGTGACATAATACAGAACACTCCCCTTTACTGACTATAACTGCCAATTAATTTTCTCCGGATGATTCAGTTTGAGATGGAAGATATTCATCATCACACAAATAGATCTCATATCAAGCCAGACATTCTGAATACAGTTCACCTTCTACACATTTGAGTCCTGTATGCTGGCAGAGGGTATTTGCCATCACAAACCATTGTGATGACACCTCCAGTAATAGTGCTGGAGGAAGTATTCACACAACAGCTACGACCGCCCACAGAGCGCGTGCACCCAATCAGGCAGCAGACCGATACAACAATGTACTGTAACAGAGCCAGGGCGGAACCAAAGGTCAGGGAGGGGGAGGGGCCAGACAGGAAACAGAAGTGATTCCGTGTACTTAGTAGAGACAACACAGCGGCATCCCAAATGCGACCCTATTCTCTATATAGTGCACTACTTTTGACAAAGAACCCCTGTGTCGATAGGCTGCCGTTTCGGACACACACCACTGAGTTCTACAGTCAGCAAACCCCCTAGATCAACCGTGCTTTTTACGCCGTGCGAACCACTGGATTGGGGACTTGGATTTTCTGATTAACGTGTTCATTCTCCGTGAATCAAACACCTCTAAATTAAGGCCAGAAAGGATCTCTGAAAAAGGTTAGATATAGAAAATCAAAAACTAAATAAATGCTCTCTTGCCACTGAACATTATTATGTAGATGGATCAAACACTAAAACTGACAGCTGTCTTTGGAGCTCCTGCCATAACGCTTCCATTTTCGCTCTGTGAACCCAGACGGCTGGACGGAGAGCCAGCTGGTGGATGTGATTGGTCCATTCCAGCGTTCCATTACTCTACAGTTTCATGATCAGTTCCTGTATAATACAGGTGCAATCCAGTAAAGATGACATCCAGGGGAGTTCTCATAGCATCCATCATCCTCAACCACTAGACAGTTGGCTCCAGCAGGGGAGCTCTGTCCCGTGGCCTGGCCCCCCTTCTCTCCACCAGTCCTCCACAACCAGCAGACGGCCACTCCACACACAACATCTAGGTCACCGGGTAAAATTAGCGATCTCAGACGGGGAAAATAAGCCCGATACGGTTGCCAAACATTTCTAGGTCAACGGAGGGGGTGATTTGTGGAGAGGTGTTAATGAAATAGACTGTGGTGAAATGTAACAGTGCCGGGCTCAAGAGCAATGGAAAAATAAATCGTTGAAAACAATCGAATGTCTAGAGAGTTTATTCCGGAATGAATACTCCCATACGAAGCAGTGCAGTAGCATATCATGCTCAACATGCTGTAGTACCACTATGTAGTGTTCTACAGACATCTTTACTACAGTGTTACCAGGGAAAGTGGGAGAGTGGAGAAGTCAGAAAGATAGAATGAGTGAAAAGGACAGAGATAAAGACAGCAGCTATGTTCTCCTCATTGGGCGTGACAATGACAGACTCCAGTCGACCACAGCTGCTGCCAATACAATACTGAGTCACCTCACAAGATTACAGGGCATAAACCTGCCCGGCTCTTAATCCAGAGTGATGTGACCTTATCTACACAGTGAAAGTAGCAATTAACTGAATTTAGCACCGGGGGCAAGAACCTCAAACTTCCAAATCCAATCAAGCAAGAGTCACTTTGGAGACCTCGGTTAAACACTGTTGGCCTCTACGCTGAACGTTCGGGGACATATTGGATTGTGTGAAGTAAAAGCGATGACATTGCTCTTTAAATGTTTTAGCTCGGAGATAGGCAACTTTGATGAGTTCATAACGAGAAGTCACGGTGGCTCACCTGGATCCGAAGCCTAATTTGGAAAGTGAAGTCAGTTAGACACCGCTGGGCCCTATTCTGCATTTTCTAACGTTCAGAACACATATTACTGGGAAGCAATTTTGAAATAAGTGTGCTGGCCTCAGCTGTGCCTTTTAGATCCGAACGATTAAGACGGTACGGACCCAGACCTAGATCAACAATCCTAGTCTGACAGGACACATGAATATAGGCTCAAGTGACTGATAACAAAGTTCTACAATTCTTTTGGAAAGTACAGCTAATTCAATTTGTTCTATTCAGTCTATCACAGCGCCAGGCTGGAATCGCTGGCCTTGTAACAATGTGCCTTGGATCATAGGTCTGTGGTGTCACTGAATAACATGCTGTCTTTGCAGCTCATGCCGTAGGCTTCCTTTCAAGTTCCATTCTTTGGTTCCTTGAACCTTGACGGCTGGACAGAGAGCCAGCTGGTGGAGGAGATTGGTTCTTTCAGTATTCTTGTAACTCTGCACTTTCCTGTTGATTGGAAACAATGCAGTGGCAACACTATAAAGACGATACTGAACGTCCAGGGGCTGGGAAGTTTTCACATTGAATCCTTTCCTTCCTTCAACTCCCCAGGCTGTGATAACGCAGATACACCACACCTTTCACCATGATTTGTGTCAACAGAAAATAAAGCAACAATGAAACCGTGGACAGAAAACTACACTGAGTCTAATCTCTGCTATGCAAATAACCTGAATCAGAAGATAAGCATTTTTGATCGAACAGATTAACAACAGTAAAGTACTGATATCAACCCAATCACACCAATCACTTTCAAGGGTGATTTTATTTCCCTTGGATGCCGATACTGACTGGAGCCAGGCGGACACAGGTAAGACTATGATACAATATAAATTATCTTGGGATAACCGAAAGCTATATTCAGTATTTCCTCGTCTTTCCCCAAATCTCCCATCCCTCTGCCAGGAAAGGTTGGAGTTGGAGAGTTAGCAGGAATTTAAATAGGATCCAGCCACTACCTAGACAGAACACAGAAATATATCACTAATGCCTGGACATAGTAAACACCATAGTGACCACAGCCACACTGCACAACATGGGAGGGCAGAACCTGCCCGATTTTAAGGGCCTCTTCAAGGCGAAAGCCAGAGATAGTCGGGGAGAGATAAAGTGAGAGCTAATGTTTTGGTAGAAGAAAGAGCAAATGTTTTTGTGGGAAAAAGAGAGCAAGACAGGTGTGGAAAATGTTGAGAATATTGTAGATAGCACAAAAGCCTAACAAGGTCTAACAAGTCTGTCTTTGAGAATGAGTCTTAGGCAATAGGTTTAGGGGCACAAAAATCTGGTAACTTCCTGAAATCAGGAGGGAAAGGCATCTCTAGAAAACGTAACAGTGTTCAGAATTGTACAACCCTTAACTTGATATTTGTATATTTACAGTAAGCAAACCCACCACCACTACCAACAGCCTTTTCTTTGAGACTAGTTTAAATTATGCTCTATTTAATGGAATTATTGAACACTACTAAACATTAAAAAAGTCAATAAAAAGACAACATTCTCATGACTGTGGTTGTGATGATGCCTGTCTGTATTTTGTATAAGTATTGTGGCAAGGGAAAATAAGAGGCATAAATAACCATCAGCGAATCAAGTCCAAATGTTCCAAACATACAAAACCCTGTCATCAAGAGTCAATTGCTTTTAATCCCCAAGCTACAACACACAATGTACCTCCCAGCTGTTCTAAAAGGAAGACAGACTTCGGCCTGCTTTGTGTTTTCATTACTGCAATTGAACCTTGTTAGTTTTTGCAATACTGGCATTCTCACAACCTGAGAATAAAACATGGTTATTTTTTATAGCATGTTTAATACAGTGTATCAAAACCCTCTCAACAAAATAAGCCCTTAGCTCAACATTTGACAAAGACCACACATTGGGGACCAGGTAGCTCTGATCACATGTCGGTGCTTGCAAACTCTTTGGTACACAAAGTTTTCAGCAATTTTGCTTTGTGTGTTAAGACATGAAAACAATTAAAGTAGCACAGTAAGTACTCATGGCTCATTACAAAGCCTTATGGCTTAGACCTAAGGGGTTGGCTGAGTGTGAATGGTTTTTTGGGTCAGTTTAGCATTTTACCCTCCAACGGGAAAGGTTGAAAGTGGAGGAGGGGAGGTTACTCCAAGATGTGCGCCCAGGGCAAACTTCAACCCCAAGATGATTGGCTGACGAAAGCGTTGTAAGACAGAGGAAATTTGTCTGGGCTGGCTAGAGGACATTCCGAGTGTTGCGCCACCACTGAGCGGGCAGACAATGCACGAGTGCATGTGTGTGTGTGTGTCAGTGTATGTGCATGTGAACAAGTGAAGAACTTTCCCTAGTGTCTACAGTATGCCAAACTGTGTGTTGTGTGTATGTGTTGGCGTGATGTTTACGGTTGTGTGTGTGCGATTATGGACTCTGTGTTTGATAACAAAGGCTTGTTCCTACGCCAGGCCTCCCTATGGACCTTCAGTGGGCCTGGGCCATACAAAGGAGACATTTCTGCCGTTTCCTGACACAAAGCAGAGGTCGTCAATACAGGCTATGCTGAGGACATCCTGCTGACTGGCCCCAGACGTGTTTCAGTTGTTGTTGGGATGTGATCAGTCTTCCCAGACCCTTTGAGATGAGTCCACCAGGAACTGACCAGATGTTTCACAGGTTAAGCTTTACACTCATCATAGATGTAACCGAAAGATAATTTAATGGTAAAAAAAAAAACAAGTCAGTATCGGCATCCAAGGGAATGTCTCCCCAGCCTTTTCTCACATTTGTCCGGTCATAAAAAATTTAAAATAGTAATAAGTGCAGCTTTGTTAATTACATTTTCAAATAAGTTCATTTCTCCGGAGAAACCTTCAGTACAACGTGTTCTAACCAATCGCGGCCACGTCCCCACATCCCTACATTCTGCAGCCAGAGAAGGGCTCCTGGACCTTCCTGTTAACAATGTCTCAGACAGAAATGCACACATTCATGTCAGAAGCCTCTTGATTCAGGGAAGGGAGATTAAACTCACCATGTCTCAATGTCTCTTTTAGATGTAGAAAAACGACTCAACAAAAATGTATATTATATAAGACATTTCTATGCTTTGTTGGACATTGCAGTGGGATGAGATAGGGAAGAAAGCCCTCGTACAAACAGCAGTAGGAAAGATTCATACCCATGCAAAACCAGAGACAGAAACTGAGATTGCTGGACCACAGATCACTCTTCATTTTACTCAGCTGTGAAGCAAATAATTGTCTGGTCTTCGGCTGACGTCTAAGTATTTTTACATTTAGATAGAAAAAGATGTAAAGACTTCGGCTTAGTGAAGGCGATTGTATCCAGTGGTTAGTGTGTCACTGTCTGTCCTTCTTTCAGTCTGTCCTGTCTGCCTGCCTGTCTCTGAGAATTAGATAGCGATGGGTTACCAGGGATTGGGTTATCCTTGGACACAGCACGATTAGACAAGCAAGTCAGAGGAAATTGAATTCCATTCCTCAAGCCTTAATGAGATAATGGAATCTGATGCTTTTGCTAAGCTGAAATATATGACCACTTCATTTTTGGGTCTGTGTTTGTTTGTTCATATGTGAGACTGATGTGTTTGTGTGTATGTCTGTGTGTGTGTGCATGTGTGCAAGAGAGCAATGCTGCTATACAGCAGGTAAGGTATTTCTGTCCTTATGGGGACCAGAAGTCCCCAGAACATTCTCTATCTTAAAAAAACCTATCCTTTACTTCAGTAACTTAACCATTACTCCTAAAGTTAACCCTGATGACCAATCCTAACCATAAATCTAACCCATAACGCCTAAACCTAGAATTTTGCCTAAACAATTCTAACCATGATTGTATGTTTTCCCCTTGAACTCAACTCCAAATCCAGAAATGGACTTTTACCTTGTGGGGACAGAAACAGGGTCCTAACCAGATGTACAGTAGGCAGGATGAGATAAAAAACCTATCGTGTGCATAAAGCTTGGCTAGATTATGTTGATAACTAGTGGAAACAGAACGTTTGCGGAACGCAGCGGTAGAAGGAAGCAGTGTGTCTCCAAAACCATTAAACTAATTTCAACTACACAACACAGGATATGAAACACTGCAAAAGATTTCAGGTTACTTCAGGCACACAAAGTGATAGACAGAAAATATGGTTTGAAAACCTGCCACGGCTCGATCCTTTTTGGGCCTGTGGTTTGAGCTGTTCACTTTCTGACTGAAGCAGATTTTAGACTCAAATCCTCCTTTCATTGTTCAAGTCCTGAGAAAAGCCATTCTTCATGTAGAACTAGGGACCTGTAACACTCACCTAGGTCATGATGGGCACGTAATCCCGCCGCAACTAAGCCCATCCTCGACAAACTAACAACTCCACGACCCAAAGACAATTGCAAGGACACGGTATGTGGCTCTGCATTGCTACGGATCTCCACACATTTCATAAACACATTTCACACAATGTACTTATGATCATTTGCAATCATGACTAATCAAATTATCTTCTGTAGTTAAAGCAGTGCAATTTGTTAAACACATCATTTTTGGTATAATGTATGGACATTCTTTGAAGGTCTTTTAACGGGTTGTTCCATTAGATGTGTCAAAGACCTTACATTTTTACCCAGAAATTAACACAACTGGCAACTTGTATTTGTGGCCCAGGAAAATCTAAATTCAAGGTTGTTGGTCTCTCATCCCATTCTTCTACCATTGTGTTCTTCATCAAGGCAACCAAACAGGATAACTGTGATGTTAGGCTACTCCAAGAAACAAATCAACCCCTCATTCTTGGAGAGCTGTTGGGTGTGCAGGCACTTGATTCAACTCCTAATCACACCTAAGCTTTTAAAGGTTTTGTCCTGCAGCGGTAGGCTAGAAAGTGGTAAGACTGGGCCTCGGGCTGGGGCCTGCACATAGTAGCTATCCTAGTTGGCCACCCTCTACAGATGCAGCGTTATAACTAAATACTTGTCCTTTAAAAATGATTCTCAAATTCAATGAACGTGAGACCAAATGCAGAGGCTAGGCTACTTGAATGATCGGCAAATGCATAAGGTAGGCAGGGTGGTAACACGATTGCCGAGGACTTCAATTATTATCTTAGGATGACAAAAAAAGTTGAAAACCTGATGCTGAAGCCATGTCTAACTCTATTTGAACCATTTGGAGATGAGGGTGAAAGGAATGGTGGATCTTACTGCAGAATGTCCGTTCCCAGGGTCTTTTCCTGTTATATATTGTTGTCAGACACTTGCAATAATGAATGGGGTATATCACAGTTATCTGTGGATTTGGGTGGTTTACCCCTTTGTGTCTTATGATGTTGTGACAGTTAGCACTCTAGTTAATCAAAAATATATATCGGATATTATTAATATAACATACGATCTATATAAAGAAACATATTTGTGAACTGCCACAACTTTCAGTAATCCCTGTTTGCTTGTCCATAATAACAGTTAGAATTCGGAGAGGTTAAGCTAGTAATATATACCTATAGAATAGTTTTGAGTAGTATACTTACAAAATCTTTCACCCTAGAGCCCAGTTTTCATAGAGAGAAAATGGCTGGAAGACATCACAACAGAGCTCACAATAGCCAACTGATAGACAGCTGAAATGTTAATGAGATTAAAACATGCCAGGCAGTTTATATTAAAGATTCATGGGGGTGTGATTATACAATGCTTTTAGCTCAACGCACCGCTAACAGTTTTTCTGGAGATTTACAGTCCTGTAGATTACCACTCCAAGCCTAATCTAGGTTATGTTTCAAATCTACAGGAGGGTAGCTCTCCAGGAACAATGTTGAAGTTAAAACCTAGGTAAACTGGCTTTAATTGTTGCTTTTACAGACAGATGTTTGGTATTGATGGCCTAATACTGTATAATCTCTGAAGCTCTACCATGCAGGCCAGCTAACCCTAACCACAGCTCCCTAAAGGAGGGAATCATATACAACAAACACATCCAGTATATGTGGTATGCAGCCTCACAACATGCCCAAATTGAACAGTCATTCAGGTAAGTCCAATATGGGCTTGCGTCGATCTGGAAACCCCACTTCGCAGGTGAATAAATCACGGCCCAACAGACATAGGGCTCTTCGGAGAGCCGTGAAGTCCGCTCAACAACCCACCATGAGCATGCTGCCCACCCACCAGGAGGGGGGGACACAAAGATCCAGTACACACGCTTTATAAACCCGACTTCTTTTTGGTTATTTCGTAATCTGGCACAAGCGCAAAACTATCATGCTGCTCCTTTCGCGCGCTGTTGACCAGTCAAGAGTTGAGCAGTGATGTGCCACATGGATGTCTGGTATTGTTTAATAATAAAGCTTTTAAAAACGCAGGCGAGTCAATCAATAAAAAAAATATTTACCTGTTTCGACGTCAATGGAACTCAGATGCTCTGTCGTCTGTCCGAAGTTCCGAAGCGGATAAATGTGTGTCTTTTTACAAATTCACTGACAACATTCGCAAATATTTCCAGACCAGCCTTGCCAATAGCAAACAGCACCTGGTCAGCATGACAACCAAGCGGGTGGCTGACAATTCATCTTCGGGGCCATTGGTTTTATCAGGAATTTGAATGCAGATGCCCGTTGGGTGAGCAAGACATACCAACCACAAACCTAGTAACTGACGGACCAGACGGTCGCCTTGTTCCCTAGGGTGAATGAGATAATGTTTTCTTTGAAACTTAAATGCTTTTTTACTTATATTTTTATTATTTTTTATAATTAGTAATGTTAAGAAAGATATATATATATATATATATCCAGAATGTATTTCATAAATGATGAATTGTGTATTTGGTTCTGTTGTAACACTGATCAATCTAAGCTTTTGGAAAGAGGGACAGCAAGTGAAAAATTTGGGAAAGTACGATTTTTTTTTTTAATGTTGAGCCCTGCGTACATACACACTCATCTACACACATACACTAACACAGTCCATGATGCAGAATCACATGTAAACACTTGGAATTGTTACGATTATTAGTTCATTTGAAAATAGCAATTTTCATGTAATTATTTTCATGTCAAAATGTATTTAGCTGTCTGTATTCTCTCCCTTACTGTATTTTTCAGTATGTTACAGCCAGACGGCAAGTTCAGTCCATCCAGACATCCATCAAATAATGTACAAGACAGAAGAACCAGGCCACTGAATAGGTGTAATGATTAAACAGGCCTATTTTCACCTAGACGGGCAGTGCCATTTTTCAAGGCTATTCCCCATTAATCTCATCACAGACAATGGCTTAATCTGTCACTGAAGGATCGTGTGCTTGGCACTGTAAACAGAGTAATGAATGGATGCACGACTGGCGCCACGTTACAGATGTCACCATCCCAGATGAGGTAAGGAGGTGAGGAGAGATACGGCTACAGTATTGTGTTGCATGTCAGTCACAGTCCCGGGCCCAAATGACACGCTATACCAATTCTGCATAGGACACTACCTTTGAGCGGAGCCCTAACACCCAATTCTACACATAGAGAACTACTCAACAGAGCCCTAGGGTTGTGTCACAGTATCCAGTGTGTCACAGTATCAGTGGCAGCCTGGCTACATCAGGACCCTGTGGACAACCCCAGCCTGGCTACATCAGGACCCTGTGGACAACCCCAGCCTGGCTACATCAGGACCCTGTGGACAACCCCAGCCTGGCTACATCAGGACCCTGTGGACAACCCCAGCCTGGCTACATCAGGACCCTGT
>JACXGJ010015293.1:0-13708 GCA_016801105.1 Esox niger | reverse complement strand
GAGCACGGCCATCGCTCATGACAGTAGGCCGCAGTGACTTCACCACGACGCCATTCTGGAGCTCCCGACAGCATTATTCTAATTTCTCAAACCACAAATACCAATAAATCTCCACACCAAATAATGATACCCTTTAATCCTGTTTAATAGGCAGCAACAGTGTGAGTCTGGATCAGGCCAGCTGACTTGCCTGGGCCCGGGACAAGATAATCTTAGATGTGCCCCCCCATGCCCAGATCTCTCCTTTTCTCGTGCTTTTCTCTCTTTTATGTAACTCAAATATTACATATTCTTTCCACAAATAGGCCCATTTTTTATTATTCCATAATTTAATGAGGGCCCAGTTCTGCCCCCCCCCCCCTTTCCCTGGGCCCGGGACAACAGACACGTTTGTCCCCCCATCGACGGGCGTGGTCTGGATGGACAGAGATTAACTGCACTGCACGCATCCAGTACCATTTGTAAGTCTGACCTTGTGCCCTCTCGGTGTGAAAGTGAGTGCTAGCCATGTACTGTTGAAATTCCTCTAACAGATATCACTATTCTCACTGCACACAACAATAAGGCAGTCACATGACATTCTGGTAATTCTAGCTGTGATGACACAGTGCAAACAGAAAATATACTGAACAAATACAGGATAATAATTTGCAAGGGCTAGCTGCTTTGAAAAAGGGATGTGCTTCACTGCCAATGCAGAGTGCTACTGTCAAACACGGCCTCTGTTCTTCATTTTTTCATTCAATTCTGAGTAATATTCTGTACAGTCTAATATATTATAATAGATAATATTAACAAAAGTTAGGCTGCTTACATTGTCAAAGTAACGCATAATACAAGCAGTCAGACCAATCGCAAAAGAGACAATAACCATATTAATTTTTAACATTTGCTACACCAATAATAACCAATGAGAACAGTACTACAATTCAAAACTAAAATACTAGGATGTGATACAGCGGTGGCCAAGCTAAGGCCAAATTCAGCCCGCCGGGCAATACTATCTGGGTAGGTAAGAAAATAGTTTTGAGGGGAAGTAAAAAAGCCCATTCTTATAAATCTGAATCTGGATATTTCCACAAATCATTTCTGATAAACAAATTACAAAACAAATGTGTGGCCTTCCATTTATTTTTAAAATCCCGATGTGGCCCCTGAGCCAAAAGGTTTGCCCTCCCTGGTGTATTATGTTGAAATGACTGAAAATACATATTTTTTCATGTATTATTTGTGTCTATTTATTCTTTTTCATTATTTTGCATAATCCTGCAAGCAAGATTTCTACTGGAAGTTTCTCTCATTTCTTTAGGTCCTTAATGATTGAAGGACCCCACCTTTCACTTCCATATATGACATATCGGTCCAACTATGTATTTGAATATTTTTTGTATTTAAATTTGAGATACAGCTAAAAAAAATGAAGAGTCCACTACACCTATTTCTTACCTTTCTAAAAAAGTTGAAAAGAAAAGTTTCGAGTTAGGATCAGAAGCATTCAATTTGCAGTGGTCTCTTAATTTTAACCCTTCTGTTGCTCACTCAAAACCTTCCTTTTTTACTTTTTCAGAAAGGAAAGACAAAGGTGCAGTGGTTTCCTACTTTTTTCCGGAGCTGTATTTAGTTGATGTTATAGACGCACCTTAGTGGGAGACAACAGAACTAGACCGGCATACAGCAGGTATTTGACTTGTGTCGTGCAGGGAGAAACCTGGTTCAATGTATTTGCAAGAACATTCATATACTTTAAATAGAGTTGGACTTATGCCACAACCTTGTCGAGTTCCCCAACCCTGAGTGAAGTTTATTTTATTTTTTTATTTGTATTGGTCATTTACTCTTTGTATTCACAGCTTTAATAGAATTCCCCCAATAAAAATCAACAAAGCATAAGAATGTTATTTAGGTTTACACGCGTGTCAAAAGTTTAAGGTGAAATTATGGTAAAGAATTGTATAAGTATTTGAAGACACTGTGTTCAATAATGCAATACTAAAGTATTTTCTCCAGGTTACTCCTCACCTCTCTAATTCGGGGGGTCCAATGAATCATCACTTCTAAATGCCAGGTTCAATACTTTTAAGATATGGATAACAATAATTTTTCAGAACTAACCAACCATTTTCTAAATTCTTCTCAACTTCTCTATTCAATCATAATTTGAAAAACTGAAGGGTTCATGTTCCAGGTTGGCACAAGGGCACTTGTGTCACTCTATTCGGGTCACACTTGATCTCTCTCTTGGGCTCTCTACCCTTCTACACCAACAAACCCCTCCCTCCTCTCCCCCTCAAAACTACTGCCTCCCCTTTGCTCCCTCTAGCCAGATGGGTGGTGTGTCTCTTTGCCCATTAAAGGAGATAACCTGGCGCTTCCAGCGTTGCCGTGGAGACTGGACCAACAGGAATAACAAATGGTGGGAGGGAGAAAGAGAAGAATGGATCAAGGAGTACAATATTTTAGTCGTTAAGTGCACACAATAAACAACCAAAAGGTAGTTTCGGTAAAACTGGAGGGGGCGGGGGGGGTTGTCACGCTCTGAGCAATTCAAGTAGTTCCCGTTGGTTCCTGGCACAAATCTCTTCACTGCCAGGCTATATACCACTCCACTACAAGACTTATGGTTGGTTAGGCCAGATGTGATGCTAAAGTCTGAACATTTAACAACAAACATTATACAGCCAGTTGAACAGAATAGCAACTCTGCCCTCACGATGCATTAACCCCAATTCAATTCAATTCTGCATTTATTGGTAGAAGTGGAGGCACTGGTCATTCACCAAGAACGGTATAGCTACAAAACAGCTCGAATTGTTCTTTGCTAAGAAAGCAGTTAAGTTAAAATGTACTCTGGTCAAGAATACAGAGCAAATCAAAACCAACAAACAATAACTTTACAACTCATTACCCATTTACTTCTGAATGCCTCGACTGCACAGAGAATATCACAGCAATTATCCTCAGAACAATATCCAGAGTTACAAATTCATTATTCCACAATGCTGCTATTCCAGCCACCATTATCCTTGTCAGCTCTTTGGTTTATATTAAGGTGATAGCAATCATTATACATCTACAGAGGAGGTTTTACATAGTTTGTCAGTGTCTCCCTTTTGTCTAAATGAATCATCCTCTGACCTGTTGGATATTGTTTAAGGTAATAGGGATCATTTGCATTAAAATGTGTCTTGGCTCTTTGGCTCTAGAGACTGAGAAGAAGTCAGAATGTTTCGAATTCATCAAAATTATTGTCACATGCATTTGTCAGTTTTATTTTACCATCAATTTCCCCTATGTGCACGTGTGCGTGTGAGTGCGCGTTGTATGGTGATGAGAGGTGGTAGGGTTTGTCATTGATTGCAGGAAAATACAGCCATCCTTATTGGGAGCAGCTGCAAGGACAACATTTACGTTCTTCAGTACAGCAATCATGTAGAACTTGACTGAAAATTGTAATTACATCATCAAAAAAGGATGAAATATGCACCTGTATGCCGCTAAAGGCAATTATCTGTCTCTTCAATTATTTTAGCTTCCTAAGGTGCAAATACAGTACTTGGCGTATTGATCTCAACCAATCACTGTTAATTTCAGCACAAGAGATGTGGAGGTGCTACATGGTGGTCACTAATCCCAAATGTTCGACCCGGGGCCAGCTATGGAACAAGCTCCTACTACAGTGGCAGAAGAGTTAAAGCACAGGTGCCCACAGACTTGGGCAGGGATTCATTTAAACCCGTCAGCAATGTTTACGCTGTGTCTTTATTTACAATATTCCTCCCTTAAACACACAAAAGTGAAAGCACACATGAGAGGGGACAGCAGCTGTAGATTTTACACAGAAACCAATACGCGTCAAACTAATTGGAAGAGATACCGCGTAAATAATTCAAGGAAAATGGCAAGGATTTTAAAAGCAATGTAGCCTGCTATGGTTTTAAATTTATTAAAACCATAGTTTTAATAAATTTAAGATAAATAAACAAATGTATAATGCATAGCGGTATAATTATGTCATGTTAAACGACTCCTCATTAAGATATATTGTGGAGATGCATGTTGAATCTGTGCAGTTGAAATAGCACAACGAGCAGACCTCAAACATGTGGTGCTTTCCAGTTCTGGGGAGGTTGTCGAGTGACCATCAGAAATATGAACTGGATTCCCAACTGCACACATTGTTACAGACTCACGCGAGGCTGGTGCGTCACACTTCGTGCTGGTTGTTTGGTAATTTTGGTGGAGCGTGAGTCCTCACATTTCCCTGAGATAAAAGCAAGGGACAACGCACCACTTACATAATATTGTGATTGTCTGTTTGTCTTTTTTTTGACAGACGTGTCTAAAAAAACAAGAAATTTAAAGGGGGGGTGCAGAAACAATGCTAAAAATGAACATTAACTTGGTTGACATTAATGACCTGATGATCTGCTGGAGTTCAAGCATCGTTCAGGGATGATTGTCAAATCGATATCTAGCCTGAGTTCATCATTTCCGAACAAACAAAAAAAACGTATACGCACAGTGAATAGATGAAAAACATACGTGCCAAATACTGAAGCCAAACAAAATGGCTGAAAATGTGGCCATAATTTAATCGCAAGACAGTCGGGTTGGGAAGCATAAGGACAGCTCAGGGCACAGGAAGTAGGTCAACAGGGCTCTCTGCAGAGGAAGCACTACAGTCCACCAGAGACAACGGCAACCACCTAGCAGTCACCCCCGAGAGCTCCTCTCTCACTATCTCCATTTCTCTCTATTTAGCCCTTTTCCTCCCACACTCATTCAATAAACCATAATACTTGGGCTGCAATTAAATATATTTTATGGAACAGAGATACTAGGTATTTACTTAGAAATGATAAGGTTGAATGATTATAACACTATGAAGTTATTATTTGTTGCTTTAGGATTCATCAAATCAAGAAGACATCTATGGACACAAAGTATACATGCAGGATAATTGCAATGTTTTGATGTCATGCATGACTGCGTCTGGCCAATAGCTCTTTTTTTATAGCATGGAATTATAAGCCAATATACAGTGCCCTCTGTGATTATGGGCCTCCAGGAAACGAGGACCAGAGAAGCCCAAGGAAAATGTCATAGTTGTTTATTAACTTGACCTTACATACAAAATTAGAGAAATCTAACCTTTCTTTTTATATATATATATATTTGTTAAAGGGTAATTTTGCCCTGGGGGGCCCTTAAGTGGTTTGCATTATATTTTAGAGATGTTCAGGTTGGTGAGATGTTTCAAACAATTTTCCAGGAGTGAGGGAATGGGTTTTCAGCGCTAGATGACACACTAGTATATCAGAACGTGTATTGAAGGGGGAATGAGATCTCTAAAATACATGTCATAATAGTCATGTTTTTTATTTTATAAAGCACAGGTGTTACCAGATGAAGCAGAACACTGAGATTCATGAGGAAAAACTGATTTGTCTGGTAGCCAAAAATCTGTTAATGTTGGTATTTTTGGCAACTGTGGATAACATATGCAAAAAACATAAGTGTTTATGGTACAAACAGTGATACATCTGTTTTTCAGAAGGAAATTATTATTGGATAAAAGTTATTTCTACTGGAACATGTGTAAGAATGTTATAGTTTGTTCGCATAGAAAAGGCGCGAAAACGCATCTGTAATATGCAGAACGTGGTGATCTGTTGTAGCTACATATGGGGGCATTTGGGGCACATCACCCCAAAAAATTATATATTTTTACTTTTTGCACATGCTTGTAATTAGTGCAGCCAGGCAATGAACACGACACAGGTGTGATTAACATTGGTGTTTATATACTATTTCAGTCTTCTGAATAGAATTTCTAGCATATTCTCTGATTGCCATTTTGTTTGGGAGGCTTTAACGAACACTGGAAATGGAATATTGCATTTTATGAATAGACAGATGATTGCTAACATCAGTAATCAGGACATAAAGCGGGTGAGCTATGGGAAAATAACAGTTTAATTCAGAAATACATTTTTTTCTATAAAACATGTATATTACAATCAGAGTCATTTTAATGCACTACATCAAAGTATCTCGCCAACTTTTTATATCCTGTTTAACTGGGGTATAAAATTAAGGTGACACATGCCAAACTCCTTTAAACATCTATGAACATGGATAAGGTAAGAAAAAACACAAATAAATAAGACAAAAGGTTGTTCGTCTTCATAAATTAGGCAGCGGCTACAAAAAAGCTCCACCTCTCATTGATCCGGGAAATAATTAAGACACTTAAATAAACTGAAGCTGTGATGATCCTGCCTTGAAAAGGACCTAAGTGTATTTTTTTCACACAGGGAGAAGGCTTGTTCGAGAGGATCACAGTAAGAGAACTACCTGAGTTGGTTTACCCTTGGAGTCTCACTTGGAATGTGTTTCATGTCTTTGGAACTTCAATTGGAACTGGGTTTTATGTTTAGATGAAACAAAAATAGAACTTTGTGGCCACAAACACTAGAGTAGGATTTTGTGAATATTTTTTATGTACAATTTTACCTCAATCTTATGTTCTCTCAATTTGTTGAATTTATGTGCATCTTTATAAAGACAATAATCATGGAGGGCACTGTAGTGCAAGATATTTTCAACAAGCTACAGATCAAACAGCTGTAGGAGAGATTCGTTAACATTCCTATCCATTCCTGCTCATAAGCAGAAGCCTGCATGATGGACAATTAGTGATACCGCTCCCCTCACCATCTGTTAGTCATGTAAATATGAAGATATCCAAGGAGCAGACAAATAAAACAGTGAATCGATATGGCCCCGAGTTTGGCTTTTAACACTCCCGAGACGCCACGGAAACAAACGTATGGTTTGAAATTGGGCCTCATTATCTTTATCAGTCAGAGATCGAGGATAAGGAGAAAGGGGACAAACAGAACAAAAGGTGAGATGAAGGAAAGGAGGGCGAAGGAGGTTGAGGAGGGGATGATGAATTATTCGCACTGCCATGCGTTTCCCACTAATGCTGTCCTGAGATAAGGCAGCCCACGGTTAAATGGCCTGCAGAGAGTAAAGAGGTTTGGTGTGGAGATTCAGAAATGCATGACTTGCACTCAGATGCTCTCCTGTTGGGCAACGCACCTGGTAGGACATTGAGGCTCAACAAGCTCGACAGTGGCTTGAAGGGATTGGGTGGAGGAACAGGGGAATGTATACATGGGACAACCTTTGAAGAATGATTTATTCAGCGTGGCAGGATTAGGTACAGTAAATGGTAAAACAGGAATAAACAGTTAAACGGGAATAATGACATCCACTTTTCTGCAAATTCACCCAATACAGGTAGAGTAAGCAGAGCAGCTGTGAGAAGACTGCACCAGTTTCCATATGCGCCGCAACAAGCCTCTCTCAGAAAACAAGCACCTCGAATCATAGAGCTATAGCAGTAGGGAACCTGCATTTGAGAAAAACATCACAGACTTATTGGTTATTTCAGATTAGGCTGGATAAGAATTTGTGATACACGCATCTGGGAACCCTTCAAATTCTCTAAGACTCAATTCCCTGAAGGAAGTGTGACATAGCAGTCCATTCCCAACCGACCAAGTGTTCACACAGCCAAGTTCGCCTCTCAAATGACATGTTATCTGTGCACTCAGGCTTCTAGCAGGCTTATCCTTCCCTATACCAATGTCACTTCAATTTTCCTGACGTCTCCATGTCAAAAATTTGGCTTTTTGAGCACAAAAGCAAGAAAGGTAATCAGGGAGCCTGTTCACAAGAGGATGTACAGCCATTCATCTCTCAAACTGATCTCCATCTGTGAAGTCTGTCCTGAGTATTGTCACACGGGCCTGATTGCTTCCAATTACCATGGGGACCATGAATAGTAAGGAGAGATGGGACCCCTCGTTGTGTCTGGGATCCTCTGTGGCTTTCAGCAATGATTGAAGTGTCATAGCGAAGCCCCATTATCACTTGTTTCCATTTGTTTCCATGCATATAACAACTGACTGGCCTTCTCCTGATGTAGTATACATCCAAGTAAGCTCACTAACAAATGTAGTGTAAACTAGTGGGGAAAATGGACAAGAGAGGGGATCGAATTCAACAAAAACAAGATCCTTCTAATTTTACATTGCTTCCAGGCAAATTATTCTGCGACACAAAGTCTGCAGCATATGAAGGCCAGTTGAGTGCAGAGTGCATTTAGACAGCAGCTAGCCTTCATTAGCATGCATTACTCTGGGACCGGGTTGACCATTCCACCTGGTTTCTGGGAAAGAGAAAGCATCTGCATTCCCTTTCCAGATCTTTTCCGACAGGGTACCACCCACGTACGTGCGCGCGTCCGTGTGTGCAAACCAATACACATGCACATCCCTAACAACCAAGTGCTCACAAGGTGGCATCTCTGCTTCATTTGTGAGCACTTGCTTTAAAGCCCCGACTAATTTGTTAAGGGCACAAAACCCTTTTGTTTGATACAAGATTCTTGGATTTCTTAAATCAACCCTGTGAAACTCCGTTCTGAAAAAAACATTAATCTAAATAAAGTTGGAGGTAGCACTTTTGTGAAAGCATGAGGTTAACAAACAGTCGTTGGGGTATAAGTCCCCTCCCTGAGTAAGAGTCTTCTTGACCAGCTATGTTTGGCTGGACAGCCAGTTCTAGGAAGAGTTTGTGATTGCAAACCACTTCCAACTCATTACGATGTTGCCCACTTTGCTCCAGGGAACTTTTAATGTTTTAGCGATTGTTTTGATAAAACCTACCCAGATCTGACACACGCTCTTAAATGTGGGTCCTTATATAGACAGGTGTGTATTTGTCTCAGTTATGTCCAAACAATTAAATTTGCCACAAGTGGACTACAAGTTCTTTGGACATCTCAAGGATGGTCAGAAGACACATGACCTGAGCTAATGGCAAAGGGTCTGTCACAAATGTTTTAAAATATCTTTGTCAATACAGGGCATTATGTGTAGACTGATGGCAAGAAATGTATAATTCATAATTTCAGTCCATAACACAACAAAATGTGGTCTGAACACTTTCCCAAAGCACTGTAGATTATCATAAACAAAACCCATGTATTTAAGAAGCTGTGTGAGTCTGCGCCAAAGGAGCTGACATTTGCCTGGAGGAAACATTTTTGTGAGTGTTTGGATGGAATCTGTATTCCATTAGCACATAGTTGCCCAGCAGGCCTGTTTCTCCGTGCATGGCACAGACTGTCAACCTACCTGTCAAATACATAGACAGGGTTCTGTAGAAAGGTTTATGCAAGAGGATGTCTGCCCTCAGGTCAAATTCAGAGAAGCTATGGTTCCAATGGTTTTAGCAATGCACATTGCCATACAAAATGCACATATTGACTAGTCGTTAAGATTTTACTGCATGAAGGAAAGAAGTTACCTCAGACTTAATTAAGTGTATTTCATCTACAATGAAATCATACCATGTCTCTTACTTGGTTGTGGTTTGCAGTTATATTGTTATGTGGTTCAGCATCTAAGTTCATTATTCAAAAGTATGCTGTCGAACCAGTAGAGCAGAGACTAAATAAGAAAATCCTGCAAATTAACGGAAACACGGTAGCATCAGACTATATATTTTAAGAAAAACTGAGACAGATACTGATTCATCTAGACCGAAGCTTTGATTCATCTAGACCGAGGGTTTGATTCATCTAGACAAAGGGTCTGATTCTTCTAGACCGAGGGTTTGATTCATCTAGACCGAGGGTTTGATTCATCTAGACAGAGGGTTTGATTCATCTAGACCGGGGCTTTATTCATAACAAGGCTTGTCATTGGGTTTCTATTTAGTGACCCCTCCCTCAACTGGGCACAGCAGCCAAACCCTTGTTTGTAACAGCACTGCGTTGTGCTGAATTTCTGTCCTGCTGATCCACTGACCACGGCCCACCCAACAGCCTTAATACAGGGGGCTGCCTACCCTTAATCTCAGCTTCAGTGAAAAAAATATATCTAAAAAAATATAAAGATTCGCTTGAATGACTGGTCTGGTGAAACGGAAACAAATGAAAATTCTGTGCTCTGGAAATAGAGTGTTTCCCAGCGCTCTGCCTTGTACGTGGCATCCCAACTGTTGAGGCACTTTATGGCCAGTAAGGTCTGTAAGGAATCATTGATGCTGCAGAGGCAACTTGTTTGGTCTGATTGAGAGGGGGAGGACAGAGAGAGAGTGAGCAGGGATAGGCATGTTGTTCTGTGAATCAGTAAGCAAAAAATACCAACTTCCAAGCAATCCATGACTTTTGGGAGGATGTTGCTTGCAGTGGATTTGAATGCGGACATTGCTTTTCAGGGACAGGACCAACACCCAGGAACATCCACATACCCAAAGACATCCAAAATTCCTGCTACACCTCATGATCTTTTTGCAGGGTGGTGAGGTCACCCTAGTGAACAATCAGGGGCCCACTGCCTATCCTCCGGGACATTCTGTCCGCTCGGTGCCACAACACACCAAAGAACATTATGTAAACCAGCCATCCGAGCCATCCAGGGGACTGTTTGTGCTGTTAACATCAGAAAGAGATGGCATAGTCATTCTTACATACAACGAAAGGTTTATTTCCACCCCAGTAAAACAAATCAGGAAAAGTCTGCCAATTATTTTTAACAAGTTTACCCATAATTCTTTGCTGAAATCACAAAACTGTTTAGTAACGCTTCAGTTATATTGGTCTCGAGCCAGGGATAAAACAATATTACTGTATTGCAGTACAGCTTTTAAGACTGTAGTAATACTTTATTATAATGACGATGACATGATAACAATCCCCAGGGGTCCAGCATGGAGCAGAACATATTAGTATAGCACTGCCCAGGGGCAACGGGTGGGCGTTGGATGGTACAGTCTTGTCACATCGCACTCTACTGACTCCTTGTTGTGGCTTGGATGCATGTGTAATCATTCTTAGAGCTACACTCAGGACTGTTTGCTCCTCAAATGCATGTGAACTAATGGAAACTTCCGGTCTGAGTGAAAAGCGTGATAAAAATAACCATGTGCTTTTAGGAATCATGTTTCTTTGGCCATCCCACGCCTGTTCTGTTTTTCTTTTGCAAAGACATAAGACCATAATTGCGAACTGGATATAAGAAATTGGTGAAGGTGAGAGAAAAAGTGTTCTGTAACCTTTCCAACTTCAACTTCCATGAGGCACAGCAGTTCTCTGCTACCCTGTGAGTTGCCATGGCAACCTGTTACCCATACTTATGAGTTCGAAAGGTGATCTCGACCACGTTTAATGAGTTTAACATTATTCGATTTTAACCGCTATTTTGATAGTATAATTTATACCATATTTGGGCATTATTGTAAATAGATACAATGTCAACATAGCCAGCTAGCCACTTAGTCATAAACAATCCTAGCCAGCCTGTTCAGAGGCAGCAGTACATTTTCTAGTTGACTTGTCAAAATAGACCTCAACAACAAATTTCTCATGTTGCTTGCTAACTCAAAACCACTAAATGCACACAAAAAAACATTAAGACAAAGCTATCTCTTCACAAGTCTTTTATGTGACATTGTAAATTACTGGACTGTGTGATATTTAGTGGATTAAGCTTATAAAAAAACACACCATCCCCACCGGCCATCAGACTGTCAATCCAACTGCATTCAGTAGCGTCTCGGTACCGAAAAGCCCTTTTACTCACACACACTAACACTCCAGCTCATGTGCAGACAATAATCGTGCTCCCAGCTCCTCTTCAATCATACATCCGTGTGCACAGGACACACAAACAAAATAAATGATAATTGAAGGGACCCTTTAACCCTAACCCAAATACATTTTACTGTCCCCCAGGCATTAACCTAACTACAGTAACTAAACATTCAGGCCGAAACTAAGGCGTAAACAACATTTGCCCAAATGAAGACCAAAAACCTAGTGGGGACAGATTATTCAGGTATCACCTACCCACAGGCCACAATCCAACTAGGGGAAAGCTGTCATCCATGAAGGTTTGTCTTGCATGACAATACATACTGTAAACACACAGACAGGCTCTGATGACACCTGTATATGAACAGTTTTCATGCTGCACCACGGACTATGTGAACACAGTTCACATTCCATTTCCTGAAAATGGTTTATTGTATTTTTCTTCAAATCCTGAATGCTAACTATTTAAATTGACAGCATTGTCTTAGGAGCAGCACTGCATTGTATTACACACACAGCATCTGCTATAATGGGTTCATATATTTTCAAGCATTTCTATGTTTATTTCAAAGAAAACTAATTTAAAATAGAAGCAAGAGATTTTGCTTAAAGAGCCGTGGGCTGGTTTGAAACCCATGGCACAGCAGTATACGTGACTTAAACTGCTGGATCACCCCAGGCCACAAAACTTTTACATTTAAAATGTAAAACACACACACATCTAAGACCATTTAAGTGTTTTCTTCTTCAAATAGCTCAAGTATTAAAAATATTTTTTGTTCAAGGACAGCCTTGCCAAAATGCCTCAAGCGTTTATGGGTCAAGCACCTGTGGAGGCAAACATTCCATCAGGTTTCATGATGAAGGTAGAGTGTATTGGGGAAAGATACAGGTGGTTTTCTTTTCACAGGTGCTGTCACGCTGTGCAGAAGCACCATGCCAAGATCAATCTCAAAAGTCTTCTGAGGAAGGTGGGGGTACTGAATTGAAAAACCAGGGGTAGGTGTACCGTTTATAAGCAATCCCACAAACATTCTGACCGAAAATTGTGACTGTTGCTGAAAATCTTTTTTTGAAAAACAACAAATTCAACGAGTGGGGACAAAAGCAAAGCCAGATGTAGGGCTCTATAGTTTGCATGTTGTGGAGAAATTGGACGGAATCACGGAAACCGGACAAACACGAAATTGAAATAATTATATATTTTTTCTTTCATGATCAAATTTGTTTTAAAGTTGACATGCTAAATTGTGATGCGCAGCCACAGAAAAACGGATTATTTGTGAATATTCTGTGAATATTTTTTTTACCAAGCTGGGCACAGTATATATTTTACGCAGTTTACTTTCACACAAGCACCAGAGCAGAGCAACATCCTGCACCCGAAGTTCAGAGTATCAAACAAGCAAGTGAGGTCTGAGAAATGTTACCGGCTGTCAAATCAAATTGTATGTTATTACTGTTGTTAATCTGCTTGAGCGCATTACTTTTGGAGAGGGATGCGTTATAAATCCAAGCACATTATATTGTCCCTCACCACTGTAATGTACAAGTGTCATGTCCTGGCTATGCCCCTAGCCACCTTTGCGCTGGCTGGGGCCATAGTCAGGACATGGCCAAAAGAGATGGCTCTAGCCATCTCTATGTGCTTTGGTTTCCCCAATTGGAGGCAGGTGTTCGTTATTGCCTCCAATTGGGGAACCTATTTATGTTGAATGTTTGCACACGGATATGTGTTTCATTTTGGTTAGCAGCCGTAGGCTACACAACCCAGTTATAGTGTCTGTTCTGAGTTTGTTCTTTTGTTTCTTTACCATTAAAACATATGGATTATCTCCGAAACAGCCGTTCTGCCTCTGCTTTTCTGTCCACATACCCCGGACACTATGACAGAATGAAACACCACCTGGACAGAGCAAGCAGAACGGCTGAGAGGCAGCCCCAAGAAATTTTTTGGGGGGTGCTAAGCGGGAGAGCTGGCTTGGGACCGCAGCCGGCTCCCCGCGCTCAGAGTTGGACGGTAGGGGAACTCCT
>JACXGJ010015292.1:0-12500 GCA_016801105.1 Esox niger | reverse complement strand
GGAATTGTCTTGGTGGTGGTTGCATGTGCCTTTCCTATGTGACAAGAAAATATCACAGCCCTCACAGTTTTTTTTATTTTTATTTTTTTTTGGTCTCAAATATAAGCGCACAACCTTTTGCACATTTACTGCATAAAATGCAAATCACTAGATTTGAGAATAATATTGTTTGGTGATGTGCTATACACCTAGGGGTCGGCGGGGTGAGGTCCAGGGGGCCCCCACGTCAGGCATGGTGAGGTTCAGGGGGCCCCCACGTCAGGCATGGTGAGGTTCAGGGGGCCCCCCACGTCAGGCATGTTGAGGTTCAGGTGGGTCCCCCACATCAGGCATGTTGAGGTTCAGGTGGTCCCCCCCACGTTAGGGATCTGGATGTCCAGGTGGGCCCCCCACGTCAGGCGTTTGGAGGTGCAGGAGCCCTCCCCCACGTCCGGAGTTTGGAGGTCCAGGAGGGCCCCCCACGTCAGGCATGTTGAGGTTCAGGTGGGGCCCCCACGTCAGGCATGTTGAGGTTCAGGTGGGGCCCCCACGTCAGGCATGTTGAGGTTCAGGTGGGGCCCCCACGTCAGGCATGGTGAGGTTCAGGAGGGCCCCCCACGCTAGGCGTATGGAGGTTGAGGTGGGGCCCCCACATCAGGCATGTGGAGGTCCAGGTGGGCCCCCCACGTCAGGCATGGTGAGGTTCAGGTGGGGCCCCCACGTCAGGCATGGTGAGGTTCATGTTGGGCCCCCACGTCAAGCATGGTGAGGTTCAGGGGGCCCTCCAGTGTGGATCATCATTGTAGGGGGTGAAACCAGACAAAATGTACAAAATGATAGGCATGCTGATCTAGCAAGCAAATTTATGTATACATCACAATTCATACATAGAATCAATTAAATGTGCTTTACAGTGAAAATAAATACAATGCAATTGATTCAAAACAGTCAGATCCATCATCAGCAGATTGTTACATTTACACAGAGGTTATTCCTCTGATAGCACCAGAACTTGCATTACAATTTAGGGTCAGTCCTTCCTGTCCTAAGTCTTCTGATTTACTGTGATACTAACAGCTAAACTGATCCTGGTCAGCAGTGTTCCTCTGGGGCAGATATGTCTCACTTTATGTCATGTACAGTATGTTGGCTCGGGGAAACAACACAGGTGAAATGACGTTATCCAGAGTGAAGGATTTTTTAAACAATGTCTTTTCAACGTCTTGTGCTCACAAGACAGTATTCATTTTCACTGTTACCTTGTGTTTTGAACGTAGCAATGCATTGATTGGGAGGTATACATTTTTTTAATTACTTTTGATGTTGTAAGTAACCTGTATTTGTTTAATGCATTCACAAAAGAAAAAAATATTCTGTATATATATTTTAGTGAAAACTGAAAGTTTTTTTTTTTTTTCATCAACTCAAATGTGAACCTAAATCTTAGCCTCAATATGAATATTTCGTGTTGGTCCTGGGGCCTCTGGGTCTTACTTCATAAAGCTTTGCCTTAATTGTGGCCAGGACTTTAAATCCAGATCCCTGCATACACATGTGTTGAGTTGTCTTGAGCTCTGCCCAGTGTATGTGGCTGTATGTCTGTCTTGGCTTGGTTGTGTCATCGTGCTCTTGCAACTCCTGGTGGGCCAAACGCCTGCAGGGCAGGATGACAGGGCAAGATGACGAGCTGTGCATCAGAGGACACACGTCTCAATCTTCAATTCTCCCAAAACCTGCCGAGCAGATGCTTGGAGTAGGCAAGACCTTAATCGCCAGTCAGACACTACAATATTAGGTTTGGTGGTAAACTGCTAGGTATTTCTTAATAAACACAACATCTCGGAGTAGAAGTCCAGGATACGTTTTCTGTTTAACATCCTTATGGACAAGATTACACAGGCAGGAGGGAGCTGATGGGCGTTTACCTATGCAGAGAAGCTTCATATTGACGGGCTCTGGTCTGATTTCATTCATTTAGTTTCATCAGGAAGTGGTGCTCTTATCTGCGTTGGTTGCCAGGCGCCCTGACCACCTATTAAATGGCTGCTGAAGTGGTCTTGCCACCTGGCTGTTGGTGGTCTGTATTGCTGGTCTGTCTATGTGCCTGTTTTTGTGCTTTGCTTCCCCCTATAGAAAAGGGGTGTTTGATTTATTGTCCCTGCGGTGATTGCACGGGCCTCTCCTCATCACAGTAGACTGCTCCGAAGGTGGCTGTGTCGCCAGAGAAGATCGTGTGCTCCGGTTTGCTTTTCTCTTCCCATCAGCCCACTTCTGCTGGACAGAGTGGTTGGTGCTGGGCTGGAACAAAAACTGTTGCAAAGAGCATCGGTTCTTTTAAAAGAGCACAGTGTGTCAGTCTGAGGAAAACGTTTCAAGTTGTCCTCTGTTCATTGTGTGGTTTTATTACTCCATACTTACTCAATGGCTGGTATTATTATGTTATTCCATACTATTTCTCACGTGTACTGAAAGTGTCCATTAAAATAAGGTATTGGGATCTCTTAACTTCTGTGGGTGGGATCAGTCATTTGGTCAGTTCTGTTCTGGGAGCGAACTTCACCATATTAAGGAGTGTTTCCATTGGGTTTGAGAATGATTGACAGCAGCTTGTTCCCAGGGGTTCTGAGGACTTCCTAGTGTCCTTCCTGACGTGCCATTGACCTGTGTTACTAAATGAGAAATATGTTTACATTCATTAAACCAATAAAGTGCTGCAGCTGAATACTGCTTGCGGCAGAACGAGCTGTAGTTCACTCTGTATTTAATTGTTTGTGTATAGGCTACTATAATTGATCAGATAGTACTGATCTTCTCCGTGTTACAGTATGAAGCTAAACCATCGGTACCAGCACGTGTGTTACTGTATGAACTAAAACTGATTGATAAGTGTTTTCTACAGAAATGTTAGTTTTAAAAAGTCAAATTTAGCCTGTTGATCCCCTACATTCTGCAGTTTTGGAGCAGAATGTTGGTTCTGGTCTGGGTTGACACATTCCCTGGTCGCAGCGTTCCCGGAATCAAAAGGGAATTAGCGGTAAATCCATCAAGGAATTCTGAAAAACATGGGAATTTATTGAAACTTCAGCAACCCTGGGCGTGGTGTAAAGTAATGCAATATATATGGATTAGGCTGCCATTTGGGACTGATTTTTGGCCTTTCGTGTTAATGTGGTCTGATTTGTAATGTAGAGAATCTGTGCATTTAAATGTGTTGTGCAAATTTAATTAAATCAAGTTTAAACTGAGGAACTGGTCATTAATGTTTATATTTAACGTGTCAGGGTGGAACTTTTTGAATTTATTGTGATATGTATTTAACCGTTCAGACTCATTATTCGGCCTGCATCACCGTCAGATATGTTGCATGTTCGTGCGGCTATATTTCACACATCCCAGAAATATCCCTTATTAGTGTGTCCCAAATATGTCTTACATAGTGTCAACTCCCTAGGTCGAAAGGCTGTAGAGGTTTATTAGGGACTGATCCTATGTCAGAGTTAGAATCGCCTGGTGGCGGTCGGATTGCGACAGTTTGTCATCATAACCTCCATTATAGCTTCAGCATCATTCCCACTTTATTCAGTTTATAATTTTCTCAAAGAAAAACACGAAAAAATTAGGAGAAGAATGTATTGCTTTATTCGTTAGTATTTTTTGTTCAATATTATACCCTCCAAATATCACAGGTGTTTATAAACAGTTACGACGCGTATGTCATGTTATTCCTGCTGACATTACAAACGACTGAAGTGTACTGGATCTTAGCCAAGAACTGATGTAGGAATGAGTCTTAAATACATTGTACCCTTTATCATGAGACTTGTAAAACAGCCGTACCAGGTTATAGCGAAAATCAGTTTGCTGTCATGACTTCAAACTGTTCTTTCGGTCAGCTGTTGATCATGACCTATCCTCAATAGATACAACTACAAACACTCACATGTCATGTAATGGTAGCTAACCATGTTACGTTTTCTGGATCTTGTGTTTCCACATTACGAGGTCTTCTGTTCCCCCATATTATTTTATTTCAGGTGTTAAGCTTTTTTTACTGACTCTTGGGCAGTGTAGATCTGATGTTTTTCCTGGTTCATTTTACATTAGAGTTTTTGTCAATTTATGTAGAAATATATTTGTGGCGCTGAACACCGAGAATTCTTGCATTCTCTGAATGCTTATTAGTTATGTCTGACTGTTCTCACACCTATGCACACACTGTCAAAATACACCCTCAAACCTTGTCTACACACAGGGGGGGAAAACCTAGCTAAAGTTCACGTGTGTGTACTGCAAGAGTGTGACTTCACACCTAGACCTTTACACCCTGTGGGGGTTGGGGGGGGCTTGTTCTGATAATTACGTTTATTTCGATCTGATGTTAGTATTGTTTGGTGTTTTTAAGTCTGTTTCATACGTCATTGAAACTGTATATATGAACAACACCACAATCGTGATGATACATTTGAAGAAGACATCAGGAGCATGATATTTAGACTTCCATCCTCACTTTTTCTCTGTCTTTCTCTTATCTGCTACACACGCACACACACACACACACACACACACGTGTGTAACTGTCCGGCCACCCTCATGTTCCCGGCCATATTCTTGCGACACGCAAAAAAATCTGTAAACATACGATCTGTGTACATGGTTACTGTCACCATGGCAGCCTGATAATAACACGCGAGCTGGACCCAAAACACCGAAGCCATTGGGAATTGTAATATTTTGTGAAGCGGGAGCACAGCGGTTCATTTATCTTGCTTACATGGTCCTAGCAGCAACAGCGACAGCTTGTCTCTACCCCGAGACGCCCTTTGCATTGTTCAATACAACCCAGCTGTCATCGTGTTTTGGCGTTAGCCCGAACAACAACAAACAGTGAAACGCTCCCTTAGTAAAAACAGAACAGCGTGCCCTTACAGCGTGTCCTCTCAAACTATAACACGGGTGACGACAGGCCGGCGTTCTTCTCATAGTCATAATAGTCTCCCAGTAATTGTGTGGATCGCCTAAACGACACCAATTCCGCAAAAAACGAAAGGAACGTTTTGTTTTCAGTAAAAGACTTGCTAACACACTGGTGGGCAACAGCCTCTCTCGGTCTGTTTAGCGCAACTGCTTTATGAATGCCTCTTTGAACTGAGCCACAGAGGGTAACTCTGCATTCTCCTTTGTCTTTGAAGTGGTCACATAGAGGTCTCACAGGTCCTTTGGTAAACAAGAACTACAGTATATAAGATCCGTCGGACCTGAAGCAGCCTGAGTACTTTCTCGTAAAGGAAAGGAGGGTTTGTCTTTTCGGGAACTGAGACAGACCAGAGTTCAAATACCAATCTACATTTTTCTTTTTTTTCCCATTTGCCCTACCCAGCCTGGGGTGTCAGATGGGAGGAGTCAGGCAACCGCAATCAAGTACCAGATAATGTGTTTGACGTGACCTGTTGGTGCAGAGGTTCACTGAAATGTTAAGTTGAGATGTTGATGTTGTAGCTATGGCAACATAAACAGGAGTAGCAAGTCGTTTGGAAACAGATTAGGACATAGGCCTGTGTTTTAGCATATAAGATAACACATGTAGGCCTATTTTAAAGTGTGTTAGGCGGTCTAAGGGTGGCGTGTGTGTCGGTGTATGTATATCCCCCTGCATTTAAATGCATGCATTTGCACTCTGTTTGCAATGTCAAAGACCAACAACCAACTATTAAAATAGCCTAAATAAGTCTGTCCTGCTCCATTGACTGCCCTGAAGTTGAAACACAGATCACTTAAATCCTGCTCCACAAACTGCCCTGAAGCTGAAACACAGGTCACTTCAATCCTGCTCCACAAACTGCCCTGAAGCTGAAACACCGGTCATTTCAATCCTGCTCCACTGACTGCCCTGAAGCTGAAACACAGGTCACTTCAATCCTGCTCCAATGACTGTGCCCTGAAGCCGAAACACGGCTCACTTCAATCCTGCTCCACTGACTGCCTTAAATCTGAGAAACTATCTTTGCTTCTGTTTTCAGTTGATGTTAGGAGCCTGTCAGCAGCAGAGGGTTAATTAGTCAACATCCCAAATGTGCCCTATTCCCTATGTAGTGACCAACTTAAGGAATACGGTTGAATTTGTACTGCGTTCAACAAGTCTGACAAGACGGTAAGGTAGTGTGGGTGTTTTCTAGAATGCAAGGTCTTGTTAAACGTTTATTTTATTGATCTTTGGACGCACAAACATTTTCCACTTACTGCATCCAGAGTTGAATTCCATATAAATGTGGGAGAAGCACGCATATTAAAGCTATGGGTCAACTATGATATTACATTTCAGTAGTTAGTTTATGAAGATAATTTGGTTACCTTTACCTGATAATAGTCTTGAAGTGAAAAGACCATATCCATATGTCCAAATATGTAAAAAATGAAAAAATAAAGGAAATAGAGACAACTTCCTATAGGTATAAAATAGTGGTCTATGTCACTGCCATGTAGTACAACTTAGTCATTCAGGTCAAGTGTTTGAATCCTGTTTTCAGCATACCAACAGTGGCTCTGGGGTCCATCAAAAGGTGGTGTAAGTTTGACTCCCTACTGTGTGGGGTAGGTGAGTGGATGTTGGACAGGGCTGTCTTTTGAGATGTCCTGTAATTTTTCCTGTAATTTTAGAATAGGGTATCCAGGAAGATCATCTGGTGAGAATAGGGTATCCAGGGAGATCATCTGGTGAGAATAGGGTATCCAGGGAGATCATCTGGTGAGAATAGGGTATCCAGGGAGATCCTCTGGTGAGAATAGGGTATCCAGGGAGATCCTCTGGTGAGAATAGGGTATCCAGGGAGATCATCTGGTGAGAATAGGGTATCCAGGGAGATCATCTGGTGAGAATAGGGTATCCAGGAATATCTATTAGTCTGAGGACAGCTGCAAACCGTAAAACCATGGGAGGCAAGGCGAGATCCCAGTTTTGGCGGCTTGCTTACAGCCCCTCAAATCCCTCTGTCTTTGTTCCCAATAAGGTGCATTGCCTTTTAATAAGGCCCATTTGGGAGTTGTATGATGGGTACTCTGTATGGAATGGCATACAAAGAGAGATTAAATCCTGCCACAAACATGGAGAACAGAAATGTGACTCCTACTGCTTCCAACAGGAACTGACAAGCAAGTAGGTCTACAAATACCTTCTCAGAATTCTGGATAACACTTTAATCATTTATATGGCCATGAAATTGTGAACCTGCCTATAACTGCCCATAACTAAACTGAACCCTGACATTTTCCACACTGTTAACCTAAGACCAAAAGGCTCAAATTTGTTTCCAATTTTGAGTTCATGTCTGTAGCATATGAACATGGGGAATAAAAGGTTGCAATGAATTATTAATGTATATTAATGTACACAGCATTCAACTCAGATATGAAACACAAAACGCACCTGGCAATGTTTATTGGTCGTGGTTTTATACACGCAAAGGGGAAAAGCTGACCAAAACCTGAATAAGTTCATAACATTTGCAGTTGGCTACAAAATAATTGTACAACATATTACCAATTTGCACTTCACATTCCCAAACATGTATGGCTTGTTGAGTCGATTTCTCATCTGGCCTACGATGACCACAATCCCTTTCGCATTATACACGGCAGGATTTTTCCTCTCCATCAACGTAGCCTACTACGCTACAACTCAGAGCGAGACGTCTCTGTTTATGTCCGACGTACCTTCAACAAAAGACAGTGCTGTCAGAGCGGAGAGCACAGCATTTTTAAAAATACATTTTGATGAATGTAGCGAACTTTGTAACGGAAGACAGGCAACAAGAAAACGCATTTGGCTTGGCCCTTCGGACTCCCTTTGTCTTCAACAGTGATAGATTTGTTGATAAATTGCCGTTGTTAGCAAATATAACGTTAGCTATCCGCACGAAGTTGTGCAGGCGGCTGCGGGTGGATTGTTGTCCGTCGCGCACTGAGCGGCGTGGCTCTCAAGGATACAGAACAGGGCTGTTCATTCGTCGGGGAGAACCACATCATCGATCCGCTGTAAGTAGAACTACCTGGATTGCTAAAGGCTAGCCCCCCAAATTTGCTGGAACATAACAATTTTAGGTAGCTGGCCGTGCTGTCAGTGTGCTGTTTTCCTTTGTGAATCATATAATCCGCTAGGTACGGTAGCTAACGAAAAAGGGACAGTGCCACTGGACTACTGTACTGTTGCTTAGCTAGGGCTAGCTAGATACTTAGACGTGCGAGCAACGTACACAGTAGTGCGCTTGTCCTGACAAAACCCGAGCTGTAATGATCTTAATGTAGTCTATAACGTAACGACTTTGTTGTTTTAGTCATGACAAAAACAAATCTGGTAATTGTTTCCTCTACCATTATCTAAGAAATAAGGTTTTGCACAATTGTATAGATCCCTCGTTCAACCCTTTCATCTGCCCGTTTGGCCACTGTCGCCCTACTTCTCGGTCTGGCTTTGTTTGACCGGTCTGGCGACGTCCTACTGGATCGGAGGCTCTCTGGTCCCGGTGTTTTATCGTGTCAATCCTTTGCCAAAGGCTTTGGTTGTTTTTCTCGGGTTATTGGATTGTCTTGCCACACGCAAACGGTTATTCACATAGATCGGGACTATTGTTGTTGCATTCTCAAAGTCGATTTTTTTTTTGATAGATACCAATGGCACATTTTGGTCAATACTTTTTTCTTAATGTACTCCATCGTAATTGAGATTTATCGGCGTAATGGCGTTGTCTTTGCAGAGAGTGTACACACACACACACGTTGGTCTTTTTTATACTTGTCGGGATCTAGGAGCAAACCCTTATCCAGAAATTAAATAAATGTTGCTTATACCCAAGTCCTATAACCTAACATCTTAAAACGAACCCCAATTCTAGCACTATCCCCAATTTAATGTTGTTGCCTTAACCTAACCCATAAACTGCCAGAAATCTATTTTTCCCACGTAGTCCTCTGCCAGAAAAACATTTTCTGGACCAATTTTTTAGGTATTACTATTTTTGTACACATAGTAGTAGATTACGCACACAAAAACACATTGTTCCACTTGAAATATGACAACAGATATAAAGTGTTCCTCCAAAATCAGGTCTTGAGATTAAAGCTAGTTTGTGGTCAGACAGGATGACTGGCGTATTGCAGGTATCAGCTTACATCTGCATCTGCTTTAGCTGTGTGAGATGCACACGCTTACACACACACACACACACACATTCAAACACACACATTCACTCACAAGCACTGCGTTTCAGTCAGGAAACTAAAGCTTTAATCCTGATTGGATCCAATGGGAATGGAGACGTCTGAGGATTTAAAAGATGAGATCTGAGAATAGAGCTTTCCAGTGTATCTGTAGTAACCCCTGTCTATCCAGTGGATCTGTAGTAACCCCTGTCTATCCAGTGGATCTGTAATAACCCCTGTCTGTCCAGTGTATCTGTAGTAACCCCTTGTCTATCCAGTGGATCTGTAGTAACCCCTTGTCTATCCAGTGGATCTGTAGTAACCCCTTGTCTATCCAGTGGATCTGTAGTAACCCCTTGTCTATCCAGTGGATCTGTAGTAACCCCTTGTCTATCCAGTGGATCTGTAGTAACCCCTTGTCTATCCAGTGGATCTGTAGTAACCCCTGTCTGTCCAGTGTATCTGTAGTAACCCCTTGTCTATCCAGTGGATCTGTAGTAACCCCTGTCTGTCCAGTGTATCTGTAGTAACCCTTTGTCTATCCAGTGGATCTGTAGTAACCCCTTGTCTATCCAGTGGATCTGTAGTAACCCCTTGTCTATCCAGTGTAGCTGTAGTAACCCCTGTCTATCCAGTGGATCTGTAGTAACCCCTGTCTATCCAGTGGATCTGTAATAACCCCTGTCTGTCCAGTGTATCTGTAGTATCCACTTGGCTATCCAGTGGATCTGTAGTAACCCCTTGTCTATCCAGTGGATCTGTAGTAACCCCTTGTCTATCCAGTGGATCTGTAGTAACCCCTTGTCTATCCAGTGGATCTGTAGTAACCCCTTGTCTATCCATTGTATCTGTAGTAACCCCTTGTCTATCCAGTGGATCTGTAGTAACCCCTTGTCTATCCAGTGGATCTGTAGGAACCCCTTGTCTATCCAGTGGATCTGTAGGAACCCCTGTCTATCCACATGGACTCTCCTTAGTGTGTCTGTGTGTGAATGTGTTCTGGGAATATTCACGCCCAACGGTGTTGGGGCAGTCCTTCTCGGCCCGAACTCTGGCGGCGTGAGCCTTGGCTGTGTGTCGTTGGGCTTGCGTGTGCCATTGGCGTGCTAAGCTCGGCGTTGGCACGCTACTCCACAGTCCAGCTTGTTCCCTCTGTTTAGTGGGTGTTGGAGCGTGTGCCTTAGTGAGAAGGAGATTATGGGGGCTTGTCGTGGAAAGTGGGTCAGGCAGTGGGAAGGCACGTTTTACTGCTCTTTCAGTTAGTGGCGCAGGAAAGCAAAACACCTGAAAACACATTAGACCCCCCCCACCCAAGTGATTTGGTTTTGAAAGTTGCTTTGAACTCTGTGCTCCTTGGTACTGTGTCTCTCAGTTCAATAGACTGTTGATGTCGAATTGTAGGTTACGTTGGAGACAAAGGCTCTCCTAAGTCATGGTGATAGGAAGTGTGTCTGTCTCTGCCCCTCCCTGGGAGATAGGTGAGTACAACATGAACCGCCTGCCAGTGGGTCTGTTTTGCCAGTCTCGGTGGGTCTGTTTTGCCAGTCTCGGTGGGTCTGTTTTGCCAGTCTCGGTGGGTCTGTTTTGCCAGTCTCGGTGGGTCTGTTTTGCCAGTCTCGGTGGGTCTGTTTTGCCAGTCTCGGTGGGTCTGTTTTGCCAGTCTCGGTGGATTTAACATAGTTAAATCATGCATCTTAATGATTTTTTGGGTGGGTATAACTTTTTGGTTAAACACTGTCTTTGTTTGTAATTTCCTTGGGGCAGACTGTCTGAGTGCAATCTCTGTAAGGGACTATTCTCTTCAGTAATTCTTTACATGTTAAGGCATTTTGATTCATCTTGAGCCAAGATTTTATTTGTGTGTCAATTTGTACTTGCCTTTTGATAATGTGAAAAGCCCATTTTACTTTCTCTTTTAGTTTATCAACAGCCAAGCAGCCACTACATATCTCTATCTTGCTATCTCTCTATCTCTCTCCACATCTGTCTCCTTTTCTTTATTTTTGTTCTTTTTTTGTAATTTATCAGATGCTCTCATCCAGATCAACCTACAGGAACGGCTAGGGTTAAGTGCAATGCTTTAGCCCCCAATCATAATTATTTTAATCGTTTTTAACCTAGTCTGCCCGGTGTTTTGAACCACCACCTTTCTGGTGACTTTCCCCACCACTCCTGACCACTGGGCAAGACTATGTGTTTAACTCACACTAGCCCATTCAGTCTGACAGTCGTTACCTGCCAACACCTGAGCTGAAAGCAGTTATTATTGCGACACTGTGACAGGCTAGCAGTTCACATTTGCACCTGATTGGAGAAACCGTTAACGAGAAAAAACTAAAACAGTTGGACTAATTTAGAACTCGTTGCTGATTGGTGTCCTATAGCCCGTCCCCCAGTCCAGCGTTCAGTATTGCAGGGCACTGGTAGGCTTTGGGTAAACTCTCTGGTTTGCCTCAAAACTTTTCCTAATCTTGATACCCTTTATTCAGTACAGTACCAGTCAAAGGTTTGGACACTTGCCTATTCATTTGAATGAAAAGCTTTGTACAGGTTCATGTGTGTCCTATCCTGGGGGAGAGTTTTCTACTGAAAGCTGACCCTATACCCCCCAGTCTGCAGCCAGAACTGCTGTTTGTGTTCGTAACAGATCCAGGATCAGTTTTACCTGGGCCTAGGCTGGAATGAGACCCGGTCTGCTCCTATTGGTTCAGCCTACCCTATCATGGAACACTGCTGACACTCCCCTAACTTTGCTGTTCGGTTAAGTGATTGGTTGGTTTCTGGGAAGGTCATATTGTGTATTCTTTACGGGCAGAAAGTGGTACCTGAGAAGGGGGGTGTTTGTGTGTGCCCGCGTGTGCACGTGAACTTGTGTGTACACACTCATTCAAAAGCCCATGTGGTATTTGTCCGTGTGTGAGTGTTTGTGCTGCTTTTTTGTCGGTCTGTTTGTTGTCTGTCGGTGTGCCGTCGGTCTGTCGGTGTGCCGTCGGTCTGTCGGTGTGCCGTCGGTCTGTCGGTGTGCCGTCGGTCTGTTTGTTGTCTGTCGGTCTGTTTGTTGTCTGTCGGTGTGTGTTCAGCTCAGTGAATTATTGATGTGCATGAAATATGATGCCACTCCTCCTCTTCCTGTCTGTCTCCACTTCTGTCACCAGTAGGCCAGACCTCTGTATCTCTACCTCTTCTTCTCTACCTCTTCTTCTCTACCTCTTCTTCTCTACCTCTCCTTCTCTACCTCTCCTTCTCTACCTCTCCTTCTCTACCTCTACCTCTCCTTCTCTACCTCTACCTCTCCTTCTCTACCTCTACCTCTCCTTCTCTACCTCTAC
>JACXGJ010015291.1:0-13710 GCA_016801105.1 Esox niger | reverse complement strand
GGTCACTGAGCTTCCCAAACCAATTTTGAGTTCCAATAATTGGTTCTAAAGAATTTGAAATCAGTAAAATGACAACAGTGCCCAAATTTATGCACATGCCTAATTTTGTTCGAACAATTATTGCACACTTCCTGTAAATGGTATAAACTTCGTTTCACTTCTCAAATATCACTGTGTTTGTCTCCTATATGATATATTTGACTGATTTTTTTTATCCTAAGGACCAACGATTTATAAAGGAAAATCATGGAAATTAACAAGGTTGCCCAAACTTTTGCAGACCACTGTAGAAAGGCTGTGTGATGCTGCCGGCTCTGGACTTCAGAAGTTAGATAAATTGTTATAATTGGCTACTGATGTCATTGATTTTAAACTAAGAATGCCAGTTAGTTATAAGTGGCCTTGAAGAGGACGTGTGTCTATATTGACCCCACAAACTGTGAGGAGGATAGTTTGAGTGGTCAAAGAATCTCCAAAGATAACAACTGGAGAATTGCAGAAGTTAGCTGAATCTTGGGGTAAGAAAGTCTTCAAAACCACAATCAGATGCAGCCTACTTAACCACAAATAATTTCAGGGGGTTGCCATGAAAAGTATCAAAAATAAAACTCAATCACCCAACAGTTTGCCAAATGTCATTGGAGCTTTCAGTGGGACCGTGTTTTATGGTCAGATGAGCATTTAATATAACTTAAAATAACAGCATGGTTTAAAAGGTAGAAACTAATACCCACTGTGATGGATCTTTGATGTTGTGGGGCTGTTTTTTTTCCCAAATGCCCTCGACAACTTGTTAGGCTACATGGTATCATGGACTCCATCTTGTACCAGCAGATGTTAAATCAAAACCTGACTGCCTCTGTCAAAAAGCTTGAACTGGGCCATGGTTGGATCTTCCAGCAGGATAAGGATCCAAAGCACACCTCAAAATCATTATCACAATGGTTCACTGACCACAGAATCCAGGTTTTACCATGACCATCCAAGTCCGTTTGCCTGGACCCCAGCGGCGGAGGAAGCATTCCGGGACCTCAAAGCCTGTTTCACCTCGGCGCCCGTCCTCTCCCAACCCGATCCATCGCGGCAGTTCGTGGTTGAGGTGGATGCCTCTGATGTGGGGGTTGAGGCAGTGCTGTCCCAACGCGCCATAGACGGCAAGCTCCATCCCTGCGCCTTCTTGTCCCGCCGGTTGTCACAAGCCGAGGCCAACTACGACGTCGGCAATCGAGAACTACTGGCTGTCAAGCTTGCACTGGAGGAATGGCGGCATTGGCTTGAGGGTGCGGAATTGCCATTCCTCATTTGGACGGATCACCGTAATCTAGAATACATTCGGTCTGCTAAGCATCTCAATCCCTGCCAGGTGAGATGGGCCCTCTTCTTTTTACGGTTCGACTTCACCCTCACATACCGACCTGCTCAAGAAACTGAAAGCCGAATGCCCTTTCCCGCGTCTTCACCAAAGGAGAGGAGCCATGCTCCCGACCCGACGCAATCCTGCCAAGGCAGTGCATAATAGGCACTGTGCTTTGGAGAGTCGAGGAAACGGTGAGGACGGCTCTCTTCGGCAACCCGGGTCCTGGAAACGGACCTCCCGGGTGCCTCTTTGTCCCCGAACCTGCTAGGTTGGAGGTACTGGCCTGGGCCCACGCCTCCAAGCTCACCTGCCATCCCGGCCTAGCCCGCACCATGGCCTTCCTCCGCAGAAGGTTCTGGTGGCCCTCCATGCGCAATGACGTGCAAGCCTACATTGCTGCCTGCCCCACTTGCGCCCAGAACTAACCGGCCCAGCTCCGGGCTTCTGCGCCCTTTACCTGTTCCTCATCGCCCCTGGTCCCATCTGTCTTTGGATTTCGTAACCGGTCTGCCCTGTTCCGACGGCAACACTGTGGTCCTCACCGTTGTGGAAAAGTTTAGTAAATACACCTGTTTCATTCCCTTACCCAAATTCCCCTCGGCTAAGGAGATGGCTGCGATCCTGGTCAGGGAGATGTTTTGTGTTTTCGGGTTGCCCCTTGACCTGGTCTCCGACTGCGGACCGCAGTTCACGTCCGCAGTTTGGAAGTCTCTTTGACGTGCCATTGGCGCCACCGTGAGTCTCTCCTCCAGGTTTCGTCCCCAAACCAACGGCCAGGCCGAGAGGGCCAATCAGACGTTAGGGTCCTCTCTCCATTGCCTGGTGTCCTCCAACCCCGCCACCTGGTCCTCCCAGCTCCTGTGGGTTGAATATGCCCACAACACCCTTCCCACATCCACAACGGGCATGTCCCCTTTCCAATGCCTGTTTGGTTACCAGCCCCCACTGTTCCCATCCCAGGAGAGAGAGACCGCGCCAGAGCCACTCTGCTTCGGCCGCCCGCTCGTTTACCGACAATCTGCCCGTCCCCGACAACTCTGCCTGCTGCTCGTCTGTGCCTTCGCCGCCAGTACGTGAGACGCCTCACCTCCCGTCCCTGTCAGTTCTGCCTGTCTCTTCCCCACTCGCTCCCAGTCCGTGCTTGGATCCTTACCTGTGCAACTTACCTATTATACTCTCACAAAATTAAAAACAGATACCACCAAATACAATAATAGGATAGAAGACTAAGAACTAAAGCACAGTAAGTTGACTGTAGCGCTTACATTGACCAGACACATAGCTGATTGCCAAACAATACTGCTAAATGAATCAATGAAAAGCAAGAACAGAAAACACAATCATAATTACAAAAACACAAAATACCTGTGAGAACTGTCATACCTACCTGTGTGCGGGGTTCATGGGTATGGTAGAGGACCAGAGGTGCACCTAGTAACTGAGAGACCTACCGGGGGCGATCGTGATACTGTCCAAATTCTTATGGACCTGACTGTATTTAACAATGGTGCCAATAAATGTGGAGGGCCATGTAGCTAGCCATGATTTCAACTCACCCAAGAGCAATGCCATTTTGACATGACCTGTATCCTTTCTAGCTATGGCAACTGAAAAGAAGAAGATACGTTTTCATCTTCATGTCACATCTGGGGCTCTGTACTCGGGCTCCGTAAATACATCCTTAGATTTTGGGTCATGTTCAGGTAAAGAGTCAAATTATTGAAGACCAAGGATCACTGAATAAATCGGAAATACTGAGTGTTTTGTACAGATGTAGTCCAGTCTTTACATTGAAGTTGAAAGCAATGGTACAGACATATACAGTGTCTTCAGAAAGTATTCAGACACATTTACTTTCACCTAAACTCTAGACTCTATTCATAATTGTTTAAATTGATTTGTTTGCCAACAATATACATACATTATACCATATGTAATAACACATTTTAGAAATGTTTGCCAATCTATTTCAAGTGATATATCTCTTGCAAATACGTTTTTAGACCTTTTGTACACTTTTAGACACTTTTTGGCATTTGATTACATCTTTGACTCTTACGTTTGCTCACCTGAATTTGGGCAGTGTCTCCCATTCTTGATTTCAGAATCTCTCCATCTAAATCATATTGAATGAAGAGCATCTGTGACCTGCAATCTTCAAGTCTCTCCGCCGGTCAGTTGGGTTCAAGTTTAGGATTTGGCTGGGCCACTCAAGAACATTCCAAGAAATCCACTCCAGCTGTGTCCTAGCTGCATCCTTTGGGTCGTTGACAGGCTGCAAAATGAACCCTTGACCCACTCTGATGTCCTGTGTGCTCTGGATCATGTTTTCTTCAAGTACCTCTGTATTTTGCTCTGATCATCTTTCTGTCGATCCTTACCTGTCTCCCACTCCCTGCTTCTAAGAAGCATCCCCATAGCATGAGGTTTCCACTACAATGCTTGACCGTAGGGATGGTGTTAGCTATGTGATGAGTGTTACCCGGTGGTTGCCAGATATAGTTCTTGGAATTCAGTCATAATAATAGATCCATCAGGATAATATTTTCTCTAGTCCAGGGACGGGCACCTTGGATTGTGGTGGGGGACACAGAATGTATGCGCTGGTCATCATGGGGACGCAGATGAACTTGGAACACAAAACACACTGGTCCATGTATTGTATGTAATTATAAAAAAATGCATTAAAAGAACTCTAGGTCTGATGCTAGTTATTATATATCTGGCCAATTTTAAAATATTAACGTGTCAATTTCATGCTCTGCTCATGTCTCTCAAGATTCAGCTCATTGCTGTCGTTTTATTAAACGTGTTAACCGTTGAACGCTATAGGTTTTATGGCTGTTTCATTACTTCGACATTTTGGCTTGTACAGAGAATTCTGTAATACCATCAAGTGTTTAATGGCTCAAACATCAGAACACTCTCAGCTACACTTAGAAAGAAAACACAACAGCTTTCTGAGACCTTGAAATTACTGTTTTATTTGTAAACATGCAAAAAATTATTTAATATCTATTTCATATATTGTTTCCAGCCCTGATGTTGGTTCCAATACTAACTTTGCAACAAATTTATGGTCAAACATGATATGTTTGTATATACATTTTTGTGTATATATTATTTTGCTATTTTCTAAATTCATCTGAGGGCCACACAAAGAGAGGTTGGGGAGCAATGTTCCATGCCACACAGCCACGTTAATCAAGGTGTGGATGGAGGACCACCAGATCAAGACCCTGTCATGGCCAGCCTAATCTCCAGACCTGAACCCCATTGAAAACCTTTGGAATTTGATAGAGGAAGATGGATGGTCACAAGCCATCAAACAATGCCAAACTACTTGAATTATTGTGCCAAGTGAATATGAATTTGTTTTCTTTGCATTATTTGAGGTCTGAAAACAATGCATAATTTTTTGGTTATTTTGACCGGTTATTTTCAACAAAAAATACTCCAAATGACAATATTTTTATTTGAGATTTGTGAGTGATGTTGTCAGTAGTCTATAGAAACAAAAAAAAAAAATCATTTTACTCAAACACATACCTATGAAGAGTAAAACCAGAGAAACTGATCATTTTGCAGTGGTCCCTGATTGCACTGATTTTAGATAGGTAATGTGTAACTGTAAGAGATTAGATTTAAAAGGGTACCCTACCCTGTCCTGCACACAACAGTCATAGAATCAGCTTTATTCACCTGCTATGTGTACACATACGAAGGTGCTTGCTCATAAAAGACTTAAACACAGGACACTCAACCAGAGTCACTGACTCATAAATACACATAAAAAACCAAACAACAACATATTAAGAATGGTGAGACAATAGTGCAATGACCAGGGTATAAAGGGTGCTGGAAGTAAATATTATTGTGCAGGTATTATCATTTACATTACAACAGTGGATGTGATCTATATATATAGAAGTGTTCAAACAATGCTGGAGTAAATAGATTTTTTCATGCAGGTGTAATGTACATGAGGTATAGGTGGATATGATATATACAGTATATATATATATACAGTATTAACAACACAGAATTACAGGATGACCACATTTTTTTAAATAAATAAGTAGTAAACAGGTGGATGTCAGGGTCAGAGTTACTGGGTGGTTAAACAGGGATTGTGCCTGGCACTAAGTGACTGAAGTTGACTCTTCATCAGAGTGATGGCCTGTGGATAGAAACTGTTCCTGTGTCTGTTCGTTTTGGCCTCCCAGAGGGGAGGGACTGGATCAAGTTGTATCCAGGGCGTTACGGAGCTGCAGGGATGTTTCCAGCACTTTTACTGACTCTGGTTTTGTATAAGTCCTGGATGGAGGGCAGGTTGGCACCAATGATCTTTCCTGCAGTTCTGACTGTCCGTTGTAGTCTGTTCCTTTCCAGTTTCGTGGCAGATCCAAACCAAACAGTGATGGACGTGCAGATAACAGACTGGATGATGGCTGTGAAAAGTGGATCAGTAGCTCCTTGGACAGGTTTAGCTTCTTAAGCTGGCACAGGAAGTACATCCTCTACAGGGCCTTTTTAATGATGGCATCTGTGTTGGGCTCCCACTTTAGATCCTGGGAGATTGTGGATCCCAGAGACCTGAAGGATTCCACTACAGACAGGTTGTTGAGAATAGTGATGGGGGCAACGTCGGGGGCCTCCTCTTGAAGTCCAAATTTTGAGTGTGTTAAGCTCCAGGTTGTTGTATCCACACCGGAGGACTAGCTGTTCAACCTCCTGTCTGTAGGCAGACTCATCACCGGCTGATGAACGAAGTGTCGGCTGTGAACTTTGTTAGTTTGACAGATGGATCCCTTGAGGTGCAGTGTAGAAAGAGAATAGCAGTGGGGAGAGCCCGCAACCCTGGTAGTAGGTACAGTGGTAAGTATATTATATTCTGTTAGTGTATTCAGTCAATGTATATATGTTTATATAGAGAGGGATAGATATAAGATAATATGACTAATAGAAATAAAACATACAATGCGTTTCTATGCCTTTAAGCTCTAAGTAGGGAGAAGTGCAAAAACGGCGGCGCTGTAGCTCCTAACAGCGCCCCCTGTCTTCTAGTGTTTATATCATTGGGCTCTGGTGCAGTGGGAGTTGTGTCAAACAGTTTTCAAGGACGATACGTGAGCTGGGAATCCCACATTGAGCGAACAGGGGTATAGTCCGGTAAATGCACAAGACATGGTGGTGCAACTAGACGTCGTATACAAGGTGAGACTGAAACATTTTTTATTTCAGTGTAATGTCGATTACGTGTAGCTTGTCAAACCTACGTTGATAGACCGTGTGGGTACGGGTGTTACTGGTTTTTCAGTCTTTCTGGCGTTTTGCTAACTTAGCTGTAGCGGGGGCACTGAACTAGCTGGCCTGTGTGAACAAGGTTTCGGATGAACGTCATTGCATTATATTAAATGAGCACCGTGGAACATGTAGTAAGCCAGCAACTAACAAGATTGTCATGATGCCGGCTGACGCAAATATGAAACGCGAGTTAGCTGCTAAGTCAGCTAAATATAACTGGGCAGTACTGTTCAGTTGTCATTATGCCGCCTGACAGTTGACATCATGTCGATTACATTTCAGCACGTACCAGTATTGTTCCCCAAAATGTTTTACATACATTTGCACTTGCTTCATGGTAACATAAACTGACATATAGTAACGACCTGCATTTCGTTTTCTATAAGCTATAGCTCGTTTGGCAAGCTAGCTAGATAGCTAATAACCTTTGTTAGCTTAGCCTCAACTGATGATGCGCCGACTGCGATAAAACCGGCAACAGTAATTAAATGACTAAGTACTATTAACCCTACAGCTATACAGTTTACTCAGCCGAAGCAACAACACTAAATACTAGTTATCTACACTGTTCAGTATATTCTGTTCTGTATTCTATCAATCTATATAGTACTGTTCTGTATTTACAGTATGACTATCGAATTTACACAGCCGTAGCTATAACAAGGTATTGGTTCATGTAAAACGTGAAGTATATAAAATATTTTGTAAACTGTCTACAATCACGTCAACAAGAAAACATTTTGTTAGGATTGAGTCGTCATTAGTACATCTTAGAGATCAACTCCCCTTATTGGCATCTGTCATGTCCGGCTTCTCCTTTGACCTGCTTAGTTAAGATAGATAGCTAAGGCATCTTGAGAGACGGATTAGCCTTGTAGCCACCCCGCGTCATTAGATGTTTTAGTAGGCAAACCATCTACTCAGTGTTTTCTTTCTAGGAAAAATAATATCTACATATGCTCAAGCTAATTAATCCAGTAAACTGTATGTGCAGCAGCTAGCCTATTCATACTTTTTATTGGAATGCTACCTGTCGAGGTGGTGATAGTCTAGTGTAGGCTAGCTGAAGCAATTAATTAATTTTCAAAATGTGTCCTCAATCATGTATATCCTCAATCCAGTATACATTCAACTGAAGCATTGTTGTTTGCCCTAAAAATATAAGTACATTGTTTTTGTGTCCGAAGATGTTACGAAGCCTGTGTCTGATGGTGGTTTGAACAGGGCGGGCCGGTGACATTTTGCAAAGCCAGCAGAAATTACCTGTCTCTCATCAATGCGCTGATCACCCACAGTGTACCACAAGAACACAATTGGGCAATGCAGCAATGCTCAGTCAGTCAGTTAGTCATTGCTTGCTTGCGCTGGACAGGAGCAGTTTAGCTAAGCTTATGGCCTGTGTCCCTCTTAGAGTTGTTATTCCCAGGAGATTACCCCCCCTGAAAAACCCACTCGTCAGTTACAGTATCCATTCATAAAGAGGTTCTCTCAGCGTCTGACAGTGACCTAGTTCCACAATGGAACGCCCTGGATGTGATGTGAGTTTTATACAAATTTATGTCCGGGATGTCTTCCCAAGCTACGGTTTGTCGTGCCTTCTCAACCCGTCCCTTGCTGGTTCATGCAATTTGTCCCACAAGGCTACTCTTCAGTTAATCAATTGGACTGAGGTTCGCCATTGTCCTTGAATCAAAAGCGTGAGGGAGAGAAAAAGGGAGAAAACAAATCCTCGACTAGTCCCATTTGTGCTGGAGATTTCTACATAAGGTGATATAATAAATGGACTAAACAAGTTCAAGTCTAATGCTTGTGACACTAATGGAAGAAAGGAAGGCTTAATGCATGGACATTTGAAGTTTGGTGAGGGGAAAACCTGTTCTGCCAACCTTGATGACTCTGTTAAAGTCCTGACAATGGGCTATTATAATGCTGAATCTCACAACGCCCAAACGTTGCCCTGTGGTGTAGTGAGTGAGTGCAACTGACTGCTGGAGTACAGAGACCGGCTTTAGAACACAGTGAAACCACGTAGCCAACGCAAAGTGGACGCACTCACTATATTTGTTGTTGCTAAGTAAAATGTTCCTCTTTTAGACTCTATGGAGTGTGTAACAACAAAAACGTTGCTCCAGAGGGATATCAATTTTATTGTGTGTTGCTGTGTTTCTGCTTGGGTCAGGTAAAAGAGTGTTTGTTGAATTTTAGAGCCAATGGCTTGACGAGACTAAGCTGAATCCGTTCCTTTCTAATGTCAAGATCTTTTGTACAACAAAGCTCTTATTTTGTTTATGTCCACACCACAGGGTTCTGTATAAATAAACAGCATTTTCTTTGTGCGGCAAGAAAAAACGTGTTTTATTGAGGCACAGCTGCTGAAGCAATAGCGTTAACCCAGGGAGGGGGTAGTCTACATCAAAGATATTGTCTTTTGTTTTGCCCTCTTTGAGACCACTGATAACTCGCTGAATTGACTGAAATGTTGCCTAATCTAATCCCAGCTATGGCACGTTAAGAAAAACTGTCTGTTCTGTCATTGGGCAAGACTATTAAGCCTAATTGCTAGTAAGACTAGAAAGACTTTGTGGATAGAAGTGTGTGCTGAATGACTAACATAGAAAGCAGACGTCTAGCCAAGAACTCTGCAAAATAGCGATACTGAAGTTATTTCATAGATCAAAGGAGGGATGTTTCAAAACTATGTTGCCTATGTATGTAGGCATGCTCTATATCAGTGTCTTTTGTGAACACAGCAGAGAAGCACACACGTGCATTCAAGCACTAAATCCTCAGACTCTTGGACCCCTCTTCCCTGGGTTAAACAGCCTTGCAGCGTGCGCTAATTTTTGCGAAATAATTACAAAAAAATTACAAAATTCTGCTGGTTCCTCCAGTGGGGAGGAAACCCTTTCAGCAGGCGTTTTTCTCTTTCACTGCTGATGCTTAAGAGTGGGCCGCCCCTAGGCTATGTGCTTTGATTGAATCCTCTGCTCTCTCTAAGAACATTTTGCTGAGAAAGGTACGAGCTTGTTAAAGCGGTGCCCCGAGGGGCGGAACAGTCCTGTTCGATCTGGTCACGCAGCCCTGGGCCCCATAAATATCCCTCTGAGATGGTGCAAACACAGTGCAATTCCCCAGTTCTCTCCCCCTCCACCCACTTTGTCCACTCCCCCCTCTCACCAGACAGCTGCAGAGAGGTGCGTGCGCGTGGGCATGTGTGCACGTTTAAGCTCTCCAGCCGTCTCTCCGGTTAGAGATACAGGAGTGTTGCTTTCCACGACCAGTATTGGAGAACATGTTTGTTTCAGTGTATATGTCATGTGTCTGATTTTCAATGTGCGTATCTGTATGTATTTATATGCGGGTGTGTTGACTTTAGGACAGAGGCTGGATACTGTAGCATGTATACCAATCAGCCATAACATAATTACCCCCTGTATAATATTGTGTAGGTCCCCATTTTGCTGCCAAAACAGCCCTGACCTGTCAAGGTGTCATGTGGTATCTGACACCAAGACGTTAGCATCAGATTCTTTAAGTCCTGTGAGTTGCGAGGTTGGGCCTCCATGGATTGGACTTGCTTGTCCAACACATCCCACAGATGCTCGATTGGATTGAGAACTGGAACTTTTGGAGGCCATGTCAACACCTTGATCTCGTTGTTGTGTTCCTCAAACCATTCCTGAACCATTTTTGCGTTGTGGCAGGTTCTATTATCCTGCTGAAAGAGTCCAATGCCAACAGGGAAAACCGTGTCCATGAAAGGGTGCACATGGTCTGCAACAATGCTCAGGTAGGTGGTACGTGTCAAAGTAACATGAATGGCAAGACCCAAGGTCTCTCAGCAGAACATTGTCCAAAGCATTACACTGCCTCCAGTGCGCTTTTCCTTCCTGGGACCCCTTTTGTTAGGTACTGACCTCTGCAGACCAGGAGCACCCCACCATGGCTGCAGTTTTGGAGATGCCCTGACCCAGTCGTCCAGCCATCACATTTTGCCACTTGTCAAAGTCGCCTAGATCCTCATGCCATTTTTCCTGCATCTAACACATCAGTGTGTTACCTGACACCTATAGGAAACATGCTAAATGACAGCAAATCACTTTTTGGTGTTAATGCACCCATCAGTCTGAAAGGCAGCGAAGGTACGAACTCTGTCAGTCAGGAATGATCGTAGTTTGGCTGCCTGCCAATGAGGCAATGTTCCATGACCTCGCTTATTCAAAGAGTGGAGCTAAGGGATTGACCCACACATGTCCCGGTCACAAGCTTCTGCCAACATACGTCATATGTTGGTCCTGAAACCTTTACAAATAACTTAAAACATTTCAGGTCCTAACACACAAGCAACTTGAGTAATGTGCTTTGCTATAAGAGCACGACAACAGATCATTTTTGCCTTGATTGCTCAAGGATTCAAATCAGCAACCTTTCCCCTACTAGCCAAACGCTCTAACAGTTTGCTGCTGTGCCATGCATACTGATGTTGGGATTTATTCAGACCCCTTCACTTTCTCCACCTTTTGTATTTATAGACTTTATTGTTATAAATAATATATTTCTATATTGATGCCACAATCGGTTATATGACAAAACAAAAGGTTTCAGACATCGGTGCCAATTTATAAAAAAAACTGTAATATTTAATGTAGTTGGCAAATTAAATTAAAAAAAATGTAACACCCTGATTGTCAACACTTACAATGTAGCTGTGGGACTCAGTGAAAGTGTTGAATTAATACTTTCTGTGTTGTCATAAAACGTAATTGGAGTTTATTCAACAGACTTATTTGCATATAACCTAGAATTCCTTGACTGTGAAAGTTTGTTAGATGCATTTGCTAAGTGACTGCTAAATACATTTGTACTGCGTACAGTAAATGAATGATTAAAACGTTCGCATTCTGGTCTTCCAGCCGTATAGTAGCTTATGGATAATACCCAGCCAGAGTGAGCAGGTGTGTGAACGGGATGTGTTAAGTTCTATCAATTGGAGGATATGTAGGGCCCTATTATTTCTGAGTTGCGGAGATTGTGGACGGAATCACGGTATCCGGACAAACATGGGATTTAAAAGTGTGATGTTTGATATAAATATGTAATTCTCATACGGTCCTTTAATATTAATAGTTATCACTGCATTTTACTGACTTGAAAAGTGCAGCGATCTGGAAGAACATTGAGCTTTGCTTGCGGTATGTTTCGTTACTTAATGGCTCAGTTGTTGTGTGGCAGTTTTGAATGGAACTCGTCACTCGCTGCGCAACGGTACGGTTGTGAGAAGTGAAGTGGTTTTGTGTTGAATCTTTTATAGTGGTAGAGTTTAAGTTTTCGTTGAAGTGTGTGCCGAGGTCGGATAGTTTTTGTGATATTCTACAAAAAGAAAATGCTCACTCACTGTAGCCCCGGGAGCCCGCTGTCAGAAACAAAGAACTTGCTCCAACAAGTCCATCTGTATATTAGTGTTGTGCTGGTTGACTCATCAAAACCCGCAATCCCTTTATCTATATCCAAGTTGCAGGCTATTTGAGGTTAATTAAATAGTGTTTGTATAAAGATTAAGAAGGTTGAGTGTGGGTTAAATGTTAAATGACAATGCAAGGCTTAATATTTTTTGTTGTTGTGGCAATATATATGATCTCTGCCTCTCAAAATAATGTACTTCCAGCTTCCAGCAGCCGCCTCTCACACAAACCGTGTGAAGCGCTTGATCTTAACGACGCAACACGAACTGCATGTTACCACAGCATTTTCTGTATTGGCCTGTTTAGGGTCTAGTGCAAGTCCCATTATTTCACTGTATCTATGTAGTCTGGTGTTTGCAGGTGGCTTGGAATTATGGGCCCCTGTGGGTGAAAAATAATCCCAATTTAGCTGAGATCAGTACATTCCAATGCTCCTTGTTCTAGCATTTATCGATCTTTTCTCTGAACACGTATGAGCCTGTGACTTAATCGAACCGCTGTCCAATTAAGCAAGACAATATTTCTGGGTTGGACAGGATTGATCAGCACCAAATGGCCTGGTCAGTGCCATAGGGGACCTCTGACATTGAGGAGATTGATTGTGAATCTCTGCCTGTCTGTCTCTTTCTGCTGGTCAGATTCCTCGCTGGTGTGTGATATAACGGCAGAAGATGGACGTGGCGGTCACGATCGGGCCAGACAACCTGCTCCAGGTCAACGGTGCTGACCAGGGAGCCAGCCGCTGGAAGCAGCCCAACGACGATTCGGTAGGACCACCGGGATAGAAAGCATTTCTTTATGAAAGCATGCTAGAACACGCCAGTTATTGCCCAAGAGGATATTGCTAGTTTGTGCTCGACTCTGCCCATCTCTATTGATCTGGCCAATCAGCTTCACTCCTTATGTACCAAAAACCACAGCTTGAGGGTTATCTTGGTTTAGTTATAAAACTGTGTGGGTTAAGCAAAAAGAGAGACAGACAGAGAGTCTGTGTGTGTCTGTGTGTGTCTGTGTGTGTCTGTGTGTGTCTGTGTGTGTCTGTGTGTGTCTGTGTGTGTCTGTGTGTGTCTGTGTGTGTCTGTGTGTGTCTGTGTGTGTCTGTGTGTGTCTGTGTGTGTCTGTGTGTGTCTGTGTGTGTCTGTGGGTGTCTGTGGGTGTCTGTGGGTGTCTGTGGGTATGTTCCAATATTTGTTTTGGCACAAAGTGAAATGTGTGTCTGTTTGTCCAGGACCGCAGCTCCAGTCCATCGGTCTTGCGCTGTGTAAGCAGTACCTGGAAGGAGGGCTTGCTGAACAGAAAGAGGCCATTTGTGGGCCGCTGCTGCCACTCCTGCACACCGCAGAGTCAGGTGAGCCTTGCCATGTTTTGTTCTAATTGTAAACTGTGGCCTGGTCTTGCACAGCCTAGGCTCGGGCCTGGTCTTGCACAGCCTAGGCTCGGGCCTGGTCTTGCACAGCCTAGGCTCGGGCCTGGTCTTGCACAGCCTAGGCTCGGGCCTGGTCTTGCACAGCCTAGGCTCGGGCCTGGTCTTGCACAGCCTAGGCTCGGGCCTGGTCTTGCACAGCCTAGGCTCGGGCCTGGTCT
>JACXGJ010015290.1:0-13744 GCA_016801105.1 Esox niger | reverse complement strand
CTCATTGCACCTGTTGTCCCGTTTAGCGCACCTGATCATCATTTAGTCATTCCCCTCAGTATATATGTTCCCTCTGCTCCCATTGTCTTTGTGTGTTATTGTTTCTACTCAGAACTATGTCAGACACATTAAAATATATAAACTTACCAACTCCGCAGTCCGCTCCATCTCTCCAGTCTTCCGCACGTCCTGACAGTTAGCTTATGCATCTGCTATGTTTTATTAGAGATATATCCATTTGCTAAGTTCCACATCCCAACCAATCTCCATTTTAGTTGTTTATTTATCCGGGAAGTGGAGAATGTCAGAAATGCTAAGCACTAACAGGGTTCAGATGAGTTACATGGTCACAATTTCCGCTTTCTTACTCTCTATTTATTCTTCCTTTTCACTTTAACTAATCTTTTTAAGGTTTCAAACGATTATAGGTCTATATAAAGATAAGCACTCATTTATTTGAAGAACGTATACCATATCGACCCTGCTGTTTTATAAAGAGCAGTTGATAGATTGACGTTGCTATGTCACAAACAAGAAAAGCACATTGAGAACGCATTCCAACCTGATAGAAACAACAGACCTGCAGGGCCTATCAAATTTATAAAAACCGAGTAGTCCCCAACTCATTGCACATTTTAAATAAATATGACCTCGTCAGTTTCATTATTGTTTATAAGAACAATAATAGAAATAACATTTTAATAAGTAAAAAACAGAATCTAATAAAAAGGACAAAACACGTTTTGCTATTAATAACAATTTTCTTGTAATTTGAATTCATATACAACTGCCTACCGTCTTTTTGTTACCTTATGGTGTTGACACTTTTGACTGATTTAAAATATAAGGATTATAATCCATTATTTTTTACGACTGGAAAAGACAGCAAATGTGAATAGCCTACTGGTAATTAACAGTTCTCGAAAATAACATTGAAGGACCATTGAAGAGATTGATAATTGTAGTTTATTTTGTAAAGCGTAATAAGAAATGTTTGTTCTTGATAGCCAAGCTCCTAAATATTACAATGATGGTACAACATTTGTTTTCTGTAACTAGAGCCTGGAACAGGGTGCCTGCCCTCAGTTGAGTTCCCATGCGTTCTGGAGGCCGAGCCTTAAGCAGTACAGGGCTGCAGCAGTTATAGTGGTGCGCGCGGCTGGGCCCCTGCACCTGTGTGCGGCCAGCGGGCCGGCGCTACGAGGAGACCCGGCACAGTGGAAACTGGTGTGTTTTCGCTCGCAGTCGGGTTCCAGGGCCAACCTCAAAGCGCCATCTGTTACCAATTATAGCCTAGGTCCACACAGACGCAGCGCTGTCTCCGACGGTCAAACTGAGAGTTTAAATGTTCTAGGTGTTGTCTTTAAAAAAAGAGAAGCACGCAGGCAAACCCAGCCCCCCTTTGGACCCCTTTTCGTAAAACCCTCATTTCATACCTTGCAAAACGTCGAAACGGCTTTTCCGTTTTAGAAAAAATACAACAAATCCCGACGGTTTATATTAGATTAATAGAGTATACACACCTACGAACGACATTTTGGGGTAATTTATAAACGTATTGCATTTCCATTTTAATAATATATTATAATCTTCTTATATCATTGACTCCATGACAATTAATTCGATATTTGTAACAAATTACGTCTGTGTAAACTGCTAGTATTTTACAAACCATTGAATTAAAAGCAGTATTAACTAACACTGAAATGGATGAGAAACTATGCTATGTCAAATATTAATTGAACTTTGCGCTGTAGGCTTTTGGTTTGTCTAGTATTATGGGACGTCTCTTTATCTTAAACATAAAGAGATTTAATGTTAGGGTTCATATTCCAGCGTGTCAACGATAAAACGACTAAGGTCATTATACAGAGCAGGGACAGCCTCCCTCTCGCGCTGGGCTTTGGAGTAGGCACATTATAGAGCCATTCTGCAGCAGTGGGATCTAGGGTTAGAGCTCGAGGAAGCGCATTTCCTGAGAAATGAAAAGGGGCAGTGTGCTTGAGGGGGAAACCGAGGAACGCCGAGTGCGAGGAGGGAAGGGAAACGACAGGGGCTGGGGCTCAAGCGACCTATGAGCAACCTGGGCGCGCTGGCTCGAGGCCCCTCAGACAACATTACTCCAGTCTTCTGACTCGCCTCAAGCTTGAGGTTTTACCTCTAAAATACCATTTACAAGATTTAACCAAAGACATAACATCTCTCTGCTATTTAAGGCACACATTTGTACACGTGTCCATGAGTCTAGCCACATCTTTGTAGAATAACGTAGGGGAGATTATGCATTGCCATTCGAGAGCCATAAAATAGCATTTTTAAAATAACAATTTTATATACATATGTGTCTGTATTTAATATGCATTATCGTTCAAATATTAACGTAAAATGCTTAAATTGTTTTGGGAAAATGGGCAACATATATAATGTATCAGTCAAGAAAATAATCATCTTGCGTAAGGAATAACAAAATGAATAGAAATGTTTTATTACACCTCAGGGATTATAAAACAGAATCAATGTCAGATGGAAATAAAAATAGTTGTACAATAGTTTAATAAAATCTATAGTTTCAAAATATTTATTGGTCATTTCACAGTTCAAAATAATTAGTTGATTTTTAAAGGACATAATAGGCCAGGCAAATTATATTAATAATTGCATAAACACAAAACATAATACCATCCCATAAATTGTATAGCCCAAAGACAGTGTTGAATAAAAAATATATATATCACAATATACTAAAACATGATCATTGAGGTAAAAAGGAATCAAAAATAAAAAGGCATAGAATAGTCTCCATCACCATAGCATAAGGTGAAACAACACAAATTAATTTCAATTGTGACACCAAGGTCAAAAAACAATGAGGTCCAGACAAGTTATAGCCACCACAGCATTTAAAGTGTAGTGACAGTGCCTGTTGAACTGGAGTGCTCTGGGAATCCCTCAGCTTTGCATTCATTTACAGAGTTTTATGCATTTGGATTATTCTTCATGAGTTGAATGTCAGCGTCAACCATCTCTTTCACCAGCTCCTAAAAAGTAGAAGAGGTAAAAAAACAGACATATTTTACTCTGAACCCACGCAGTAGCTAGTATATTCGATTACCATATCTGATAAGTCCACGCTCAGTTTATAGATTCCAGAACAATTGGTTTAATAAATAAAAGTTTTGGTTGAACTACCCACACCCTAAAAAAACATCAGGTCTGGGCTGGATATACTGTGGTTGGTAAGTGGGAGATTAGTCCAAATTGCTTGGTGAATCCCAGTTCAGCTAGCCTACTTATTGTTGCTCATATAAATTATTATGACATGGTATTAAGTATTAGTGTGTACCTACATTAAAAAGCAGCTTAATGTGCACAGTTTAACTGTTTCAAACAGCACACTGACAGTATTGGAGAGGCAGACTGGGAAGAATGTCATCAAAGACCAGTAGCACGATGTGCATCTCCAGGCCCAGACAGACAGACCCCGCATTAAAATGAAACGCCCACCTCAAACGTGATCTTTGCTTTCCAGCCAAACTGTGTCAGGGCTTTTGTGCTGTCACCTTGCAGGTATTCCTGTGGAAAAGAATGAGGGGAAAAAATGAAAGATGGAAACTTTGTCTTACTTTAATGAGAACTCCTCAATACCCCCCCACACCTCACAAGAAAACAGATCATCCAGCACCACTTCACCAAACGGTCCCATCCTGCCTCTCCTCTTCCAGTGTTCTGACAGCCCCTTTGAGGCCTCATACCCACTGAAACATCTCCACACTACCTAATCATTTAAAAAAAACACAGCAAAAAGGACACTGAGCCGGAAATTAATTCAACTAAACACATTTGTCCCTTTCTTAGATAATCGATTACCAGCGTCCAGAATTCAGCATTTATTACACTACAGTGGCGACTTCAATTCCCCCCAAATCAAACATATGCAGAATTACACAAGGATGTCTGGGATACCCAGATAGTTACACACACATCAGTATCCTCTCTCTCTGGGAAAGGGAGGTCAAAAAGTCTCACTGGCCATCAATCCCAGACCTCCCCCACTCTGCCCCCTCCCTCCTTGTCCAGACGGCCCGTCGGTGCCAGAGCATGATGGATTGTGGGATCCCGGTGGTATACCCTCCCTCCCTCATCCCTCTTTCCTTTGCTCTGTTTGCCTGTTTTCGGCGCTGGGTTCACAATCCACTGAGACCCTGACTAAGACCACCAAAGACACAGCCTGCAAAAAACCCACCAAACTCACACACACTTGTGTACTTTATTTGTCTCATTCATTTCTCCCTTTTCTCTCTCGCTCAATAAAACAGTCTAAATAATTAGTCATTTTAACAATATGCCTTAAAGATGTCATTGTAAAGATTAACACTTAAGTTGAGGTGACAATTGGGGTCAGCGGGTCTGTCCTGATGTGCTCATATCCATGGCTGGATAAAGAAGTCAACTTAAAGGAACAGAGTTCTTTTTTTTCTACCTGACACTAAAACACTCCAAATTGTCTGCTGCTGGGGGTCTGATTACAGCAGAACAGGAGCCTTTCAGACAGGCTTGTCAGGGACATGCGTAGTCGGGCTGCCAGAGAGGGACCCACATCCCAGAGCGACTCCACAGCCCTCAGTCACAATGGCTCACACGTGTGCTCACACACTTTGTTGCAGTCACCAAGGGATCCTGGGTATTCAGAGAGACTTCGCTGCTTGATGAAATGTACTATAGGTTTAAAATAATATATTTTGCAGCAGTCAGTTCAAAGTCACACTACATTAATCATATTAAATTGTGTTTCAGGGCATTAAAAGGCCATATTTACACGCTTGTTATTTGAGCCATCAACGCCATTTATATTTTATATAAATATCATCATTATATAAAGCTAGTTATACGAATGATGGGAGTTATTAATGGAATGACTACATAATTACTCTAATTTTTGTTAAAGGAGAACCTTTCACACAAGAAATTATATTCAGACATTTTTTCTTTCTCCTGATAAGTGACAGGGGATCAAGGCCAGCCTCAGACTATTTCAAACCTTCTCAAACACTTTATGACCAGCCTGTTATCTTTAACAACAGACAAATAAACATGTATCTGGAAACAAATAAGATGTCATTTCCCACTGCTATTGGCTTTGATCCTGGCATCTTATGAAATACTAGACTCACAGGGGAAAAGTCCCCTCTACCTCAGAGATCACTCCTTTAAATCTGCCTCTCCAACAGTAACCAGCAGTTCAGTAGATATTGCCCCCTGGTCACTACTAAATACTACATGTCTTTGGGTTTTTGTTCATTTCAGTTCCCTGCCAATGCCTAGAAGGGATTACAAAAGCTCCTTCAGCTTGACACTTCCATTAGATCACAATCCTTAAATTAAACAACTGGTATCAGATCAAAGGGCCTGTTGAATATGTCAAACTTGTCTGTATAGGTTTCTTGCTGTATTTAGTGCAATGTATACTTAGTCCCTTGTATGCAGTGTTTTTATTTATTTGTATTTGTACGTTGTCTTGTCATCTTGCAATTGAATGCATTTGACCCATGTCGTTAGTGAAAAATGACTCTTGGTTCTCAATCAACTTACCCGGTTAAATAAATAAATGCAGAACTTTCTACAATCAAATAAGTAAGTGTGACTCAACCTCCTCAGAAAAGACTTTGAAGTGAATACCTTGAGCCATGTTGCGTTCACGAGCTAAATTATTATCAAAGGAAACACATTGAAGGGCAGAACGATTTGTTGTTTAACAATGTATTGATGCACAGATGGTGATTTGTTTTCTGTCCTGGGACAACATATGAACATAGCTGTTTAAATATCATTTTATCGTCTGTTTAAAACTGGTTCAGTTTGAATAAAGTCCCTGGAAATAGAGAAAAGAGAAATGAAGAGGAGAATCTACTCATACGGATCCCCAGCCTCACCTCACTATATTGTTGTTCACGCAGTGGCATGAGGTGGCCAGAGGTGACACGGCTGAGAGCTAGCACGAGAGCTAGCACGAGAGCTAGCTTTCCCACAGCATCATCAGCTCAGTGGTCCCTTTTGAGCCACCAGGGAGAAGTTCAACAGTCTGTCAGATGTAATACAGCATCTCAAGTCCACTGAGAACACAAACTCTGGAGTCAGTGCTGCGACCATGCTCAGCATCTCCAGAAGCTTTCTAACTAGTGGGAATCCCAAGGGCGGCACTAAATGTCCTCAGCACACACCTATACACCTGCTGACGAAATTCAACCTGCTGGGAGATTTAAAACCTGCTAACAAGAGCATTCTGCACGGCCGGGCCAGCTTACCCTCAATATACAGAGCATGTACCGAATAATTCAACAAGAACTGCTAACAGATGGGGAAACATATAATCTTCATATGGATCCGATTTGGAGCAGAACCCAGGTTTGAGGTACATCCTGTTTAAAATAGAACTCTGAACATGTCTGCACATATGCAACAGTGATAACAGAGAAAAGTGTTCTAGAAAAGTTAAATGTTGTAGTGGACACTTGGGTTACAAGTCAACTAATTAATACATTTGTATTCGGTTTTAAAGGACAGTTATAAGATAAAGCTCCGGAAAAAATTACAAGACCACTGCACCTTTCCTTTCCAAAAAGTTGAAAAGGATAGTTTTGAGTGAGTAACAGAAGCATTCAATTTGCAGTGGTCTCTTAATTTGAACCCTTCTGTTGCTCACTCCAACCCTTCCCTTTCAACTTTCATGGAAAGGAAAGAAAAAGGTGCAGTGGTCTCTTCATTTTTCCCGAAGCTGTATATCACACACATTTGCACGCACGCACATACATGCACGCATACATACACAGATATAAAAACACTGTTCACAGTCCATAAATCACTCATACCTGATCCCAAGCTATTTACCAACATTATGAATGAGCTGCTACTGACATGTGTCTTTTGCAGTGAACTAGAGGTGAATCTGAAAGAAACTGCAATAATGTAACCGATTCCAGGATACGGAGCCCAATGGATTAAACTGTGTAACTTACAACACTGATATTGCGTCATGTTCTGTTTCCCTTGTCATATCGCCATGGTCATCATCAACACCCGCTCCTCTGCTAAAGGTGTAGACCATTATGAATGGGATCACGGTCCGTAAAGCCTACAGGTGATTAAAGCACTCTGGGTTGGCATGTAACGGTAAGGAATTCCAGTAGCACTGAAAGCCCTGTCAATAAATCACAGATGAATTCACAGCAGGATCTGTGGCAAAGCAACATTTTCAGACTTCAGAAAGAATACAACACACACTACAGCACATCTAAAATATGTAGACTGGGGACGGGTTCTGAGGTAGGTCAGAGACTGGGGACAGGTTCTGAGGTGCGACATAGACTGGGGACGGGTTCTGAGGTAGGTCAGAGACTGGGGACGGGTTCTGAGGTGGGACATAGACTGGGGACGGGTTCTGAGGTGGGACATAGACTGGGGACGGGTTCTGAGGTGGGACATAGACTGGGGACGGGTTCTGAGGTAGGACAGAGACTGGGGACGGGTTCTGAGGTAGGACAGAGACTGGGGACGGGTTCTGAGGTAGGACAGAGACTGGGGACGGGTTCTGAGGTGGGACATAGACTGGGGACGGGTTCTGAGGTAGGACAGAGACTGGGGACGGGTTCTGAGGTAGGACAGAGACTGGGGACGGGTTCTGAGGTAGGACAGAGACTGGGGACGGGTTCTGAGGTAGGACAGAGACTGGGGACGGGTTCTGAGGTAGGACAGAGACTGGGGACGGGTTCTGTGGTAGGACATAGACTGGGGACGGGTTCTGTGGTAGGACAGAGACTGGGGACGGGTTCTGTGGTAGGACAGAGACTGGGAAGTGACTCTGTGGTAGGACATAGACTGGGGACGGGCTCTGAGGTAGGACATAGACTGGGAACAGGCTCTCTGGTAGGACATAGACTGGGAAGGGACTCTGAGGTAGGACACATTCAATGGGGACAGGCTCTGAGGTAGGACATAGACTGGGAAGGGACTCTGACGTAGGACACATTCAATGGGGACAGGCTCTGAGGTAGGACATATTCAATGGGGACAGGCTCTGAGGTAGGAGATATTCAATGGGGACAGGCTCTGAGGTAGGACATATTTTGTTGGGCCAGAGAGATGAAGACTTGAAAGAAGGTGTGTGTGTGTGTGTGTGTGTGTGAGTGTGTGTGTGTGTGTGTGTGTGTGTGTTTGAGAATGTATAGTATTTGGCTGTAGTGGTGAGTGAGTTCAGGTGTGATGTAGTTCATTAGTGTTTTGTCCCAGGTGTGAAGTGCCAGGGCTTGATGCTCTGAGAAAGGAAGCCAGTCCAGGTATTCAGGTGTGAAGAAGTGGAAGCTTTTCATTCCTTTCCACTCTACTGAATAGGTACTCGTCTTTCACTGGTCACCCCCCTGTATCTTTCTCTCCCTGTAGCTCTTTCTTCTCCATTATGTCTCTCTCTCCCCTCTTAGCTCTCTCTTTCTGTATCTCTCTCTCCCCTCATCTCTCTTTCTGTATGTCTCCCCTCATCTCTCTTTCTGTCTCCCCTCACCTCTCTTTCTGTATGTCTCCCCTCATCTCTCTTTCTGTATGTCTCCCCTCATCTCTCTGTATGTCTCCCCTCATCTCTCTATCTGTATGTCTCCCCTCATCTCTCTTTCTGTATGTCTCTCTCTCTCCCCTCATCTCTCTTTCTGTGTCTCCCCTCATCTCTCTTTCTGTACGTCTCCCCTCATCTCTCTTTCTGTATGTCTCTCTCTCCCCTCATCTCTCTTTCTGTCTCCCTCTCCCCTCATCTCTCTTTCTGTGTCTCCCCCCATCTCTCTTTCTGTATGTCTCCCCTCATCTCTCTTTCTGTGTCTCCCCCATCTCTCTTTCTGTATGTCTCCCCTCATCTCTCTTTCTGTATCTCTCACCCCTCATCTCTTCATCTGTTTCTCTCTCTCCTCATCCCTCTATCTCTGCACCCACATATGTATCCCTGTCTCTCTTTCCATCTGCTCCCTCCCAGCATCTACAGCAGGAAACCCACACAGAGAAGACGTCTAAAGATGAAGACAAGAGAGGAGGTGAAAGAGAACACTAGTTTCTCCACAGGACTCTTGAGTCATTATCAGCCACTCCCATACAGATGATGAACAACAACCCTACAGAGATGGAGAGTTCCAAGAGGTGTGTGAGTGTGTGTTACGAGGAGAGGCAGCAGGAGGTGTGTGAGTCAGAGAGAGGGGAGGCAGCAGGAGGTGTGTGAGTTATGTCTCACATTTCCTCCCTCATCTCCCTCTGAGGCTCGGCCGACACACAATGTGCGAGCTGACCTCTTAAGGGTGGCCCTGTCTCTCTTGTTCTTACACACACACACACACACACACACACACACACACACACACACACACACACACACACACACACACACACTACTGTACTGTAGTAGCAGCACACAAAGTTATTCCCATTCAAAATCCAATATTCAGCTGGAAGGTCAGCGCAACGTCAAATGTTCCTGGTTGAACTTTCCTTATGGGGTTGTTTGGCGCCCGTCGGGTTAGAAAACATGAACAAACACAAACTCAGAATTTTCTAAGCATGACACGCATATACTTGGGCGGCAAGGAGGAGGACTGAAGGAGAGCCTGCGTTTATCCTTTGAATGTGTAGAGAGCAAACCAGAGTACGACGTCTTGACTAGTGAAGAAAGAGACCAGTCTCTCCACTCTCTCCATCAGTGCTCATTGAGATCCCTGGCGGACTGAGTGACAGATATTTACCTGGTTGAGGACACACTCTCCACACACTGTTAACACTCTTGAGAAGCGCTGTAGAGGCGAGCAGCCGATAGCTCTAAGTACCCTATGCCACCACCCTGGCCCTCAGCTCCAGACACATTGTGTATATGAAGTACTTACTGTCAAGATAACCAGCACAGGAAAGGAGGGCAAGATTGATAGTGCTACCAGACAACCATCTCGTGTGTGTGTGTGTGTGTGGCGCATGTGAGACTCAAAACGAGCATGCAGGGGCAGGCCCACATGCACACACACGGTCATTAACCACAACAGAGAGAGGGTCAGACCGGCGATGTTCCTGACGTACTGCGATGCACACATGCTGCAATTACTTAGGTCAGAAAATCGACTTGACATCGGAATGAACTAACAGACAAAGCATGTAGGGCATTTTACTCTTAAAAAATACACAAAAATTTGGACTATTGTGAACTAACAGCACTTTTTGAAAAAAAAATATAACATTTTACTCAATGGGACTGAAGTCCATTGAAGCCCTGCATGTTTCTGCATGTTTCTGCATGCAGAGATCTGACTGATCTACATGTCCAGAGGAATAGTAGAAACAATCAAGGTTTATATAAAGCCAGTCAGTTTTGGAGATATCTACGATACAGAGTGAAGCGTAGATACGAGACGATTCCACCAACTGATGTTGGGGTAGAGTTCACAAACCTATTCAACTAACACACCGAGTAGTTAACTAATCAGATTCAACCACAACACAGTCAAAAGGAAACTAAATGACCTACTGGGGACCACAAACACAAAGCTAAATGAAGTAAAATATGACCCTAAATCGACAGTATGCCAGGGCAACCTATTAGACCATGGTTACAATCAAAAACCTTGACCAAGCACAGCCTTGCCAGTGAGAAGGGTAGACACAGGAAAACCTGTCTCCCTGTAGAGGAAAGGAGATGCAATCACTGTACCACAGCAGAACCTGAACCAGAGCTGCATTTCCTGACGAGATGACAAAAATAAAATAAAAACAAAGTGTAATTTCCCAGAATTTGAAAATCAAATGATTGAAGATTTTGAAGACGGCTCTAATGACAATTTTCTGCCTATTCAGATGCTGTGGATTGTTGTAACACTACATTACTGCCTACAAGAACACGAGGGATAATGTATTACAGACCAACTGACATTATTCTAACAGCACATTGTATGTTTGTTATTATTTAATTAATCTAGAGTATTACTATTACTTTAATGATGAATGATTTTGCACGTCCAAAAGAGTACATTGTCATGTCACGTCAGTAAAATAATTGTAGTTGTATTGAAAAACAGTGAGAAGAGACAAAGAGTGTAAGATAAAGAGGAGGAAGAAGAGAGTACATTTGAGGGGACTGCTGGTAAACATCACATGGTTGTATGCCTGGAAGACCTACCTGTGTGTCTCCTTATTGTGTGTAACCGTCTTGTCAATATACATGTTCGTCTGTTGCTGCGTTTGTCGTGTGTGTGTGTTTGTGTGAAATGTCTATCAGTTATATATAGTTTTTATATTTCTCACAGTGACATCAAAGCAGACATTATTTCCCCAACTTAAACTACATTCCTCTCAACCACAGAAAAAAAAACAGGAGAGAATTGAAGGGAGAGGGAGACATTCTGCTCTTATTTTAAGTGACGTGTAACAGCAATTCTAATGCCGAGATTAGAGTGGGGGTTTGAGTTTGACATTTACATTCCTCCATGTTCAGTCTGAATACAGATATGGTCTTATAATAGCGTTCCAAACACTAGAGCTGTGATTTAACATTGTCTTTAATGCTTCAGCTTTGTGCAAAACATGATTCTCGAATTCTGACCATGTCAAACGACGACCTAGTCAATGTTTCACTGGTACCAGACTGACCCAAACGCTGAAGAAGCTAAAGAGTGATACGATGGTTAAGGAGTTAGCCAGAGCTTCCCTTCTTCTGCACTTGCGAAGGAGGGGTCCCATTCCCCGCGGACACGGAGGACAGCATCCTCAGCCTGCCACCCTGGATGACCTGGGCACCCAGACTGTAGCTCAGATGCACATGGACTGAGAGGCAGACTGAGACTCTGAAGTAGCTGTGGCCGACGCCTGTGTGAAGGTGGATGTTTCTAACCCATGGACTGAAGATCCACCCTGAAGACAGCGTTCCCGGGTTTCAGACGGATGGAGCAGCGGTGGCCACGCCTCATCCGCGGGACTCCCGAACGGTAAATGTGGGTTGTGGCGGTCAGGGGTATGAATCCCGGGTTTCGACTGAATGAAAATGCCCTGGAGCCTCGCAAGCAGCCTCGGCAACCTGGCTCAGAGCCGTCCAGGCTTGGCGGTGTCAGCGTCGGCTAAGGGTTGACCGCCGGCGACGGGCGAGAGGTCCTTCGACGACGTGTTGTGTCCTCTGGTTTTCCGAATCCACCCCGTTTTGTGGTGTGTAGGGGAGGCCTGAGAGAGGGGCCCGTTTTGGATGAGGGCGGCTCACTTGACCTCGACATGGAGCAGGCCTTCTGCTGACAAGCATCCATTGTGTTAGACGGGGAAATCTGAGAGGTGCATTTAACGTCGTCCATTCAGGGTCAAAGCCCAGCGTTTGGGGATTGTGTCGGTTAACATTTGTCGGCTTGTTATATGTATTATTTTAACTATTACCTGAACTAGCTAGCCAGCTATGCTAGAATGAGGAACACATGAGGAATCAGATTTTGACAGTGAATTCACGTTACTTTTTAACGAGCACAGTAGCTTTGATGAACATATCGCTATGGGCAAATGAAGAACTGTGTTAATAACTATTTATTTGGCCCGGATGTGATTTTAAATTCTTACAGCTACAATGTTGGATTTGAGACTTTCCGTGTCCAGGAACACCAACAAACTAGGTGGGGAAACACGGCAATAGGTTCACCACCCCAGTGACCCTCAGACACCTGAAGACGGAGCTGCCTCCACATTCATACTCCACATCCATTCAGACCAAGCAGGAGCAGAACAGCCTAAAGGAAAAGTATTGGCTGTGTTGGCCGTCTCCTCGCGTACCTCTGCTACATAAAATGGACTGCATATAATTCAAGACATGGTCAAATTGGCGGCGTTTAGGCGGTGTGTGAATGAGATATAAGTCTTCTGTTGTCTTCTGATTAACTGCAGCTATTAGTCTCTACCCCTCCTGCAGTGCTCCATTACAGACACAGACACAGACACACACACACACACAGACACACACACAGACACGGAGAAGAGGGGACAAGAGTAGGGGGAGAACAAGGGAGGTTAGTGGTAAGGGGGGTAAGGGGAGGCGCGTTGGGGGGATGGTAGGGTAGCGGGGGGGAAAGGGTTTTCCATCAAGTTCCTCAGAGCAGATCCAGTCTGTCTGACAGGGCATTCCCTCCTCCTCCTCCCTCAACAGCATTCCTTATCTTATCAGCACAACCATCAGCCAGCCTGGCTCATCATGCCCAAACACGGACAGACACAACCAGGGTGTGTGTGTGTGTGTGTGTGTGTGAGAGGGAGAGAGAGCACGAAAGAAATAGACGGCAGCAAAGAAAGAAAGAAAGACGGTGGTAGAGATTCTTCTCATTCTCCAACTGTCCATCTTTCGCTCTTGAGTGTAGTGAAAGCAAGAGGGGACAGTGTCTGCAGTGGAAATGCCCAATCAAAGAGTAGAACCTACTGGGCAAGCCCAGAACAATATCTACGGACAGAAAAAGAAGGCTGAGGGAGAGTGGATGAGTAGTGGGAGAAGACAGGGGGCATAGGCAGAGTGGATGAGTAGTGGGAGGAGACAGGGGGCATAGGCAGAGTGGATGAGTAGTGGGAGGAGACAGGGGGCTGAGGCAGAATGGATGAGTAGTGGGAGGAGACGAGGCTCAGGCAGAGTGGATGAGTAGTGGGAGGAGACAGGGGGGCTCAGGCAGAGTGGATGAGTAGTGGGAGGAGACAGGGGGCATAGGCAGAGTGGATGAGTAGT